>PVHY01007983.1:40802-64365 GCA_004024945.1 Uropsilus gracilis
GCTCCCCAAAAGGCTCTTTTGAGTCTGGGGAGGCACCCACACCCAGGGCTTCTGGGGTGTTGGAGGCTGCCTCCCAGCGGCTCTGGTCTTGGTCCCTGGGACTGCAGCGGCTTGAAAGGAGAAAGGACCAGGGCGAAGCTTCAGAACCCCCTGGAAAGCTGGGTGTGCTCAACCATCTTCGCTGCACCCAGCGTCCTGGCAAGGACAGCGTGGCCTTTCGGGCGTCCCAGGTTCAGAGGGGGCGTGCGCGGGCAATTAGCCGGGGTGACCGCCGGGAGCACGTCCCATGTCCAACCCGCAGCTGGGCTGGCTGGGCTGGGGTGGCCGGGCCACGCTGGGCTGCCACCGGGTTCAAGGCGCGCGGCGCAGATGGCAGCGAGCGCGGCGCTGCTGCCTCTGGCCTGGGCGAGGTATTGGATGACAGTCGGGGAGATGCCGTCCAACGGCCAGGGCTGGAAGGAAATTCCTTTTTTAAGAGATCCATGACGGTGAGTTTGGGAGCCAGAGAAAGGCCAGAAGGGGCGCGGTGGAGAGTTACCGGACCTGGCTGGTTCCAGGCACCTCACCTCTCCACAGGGCTCCTCCCACTCGCCACGTAGCTTTACAGGGTTTCTTGGTATCGTAGTGACCCACCCCTCCCATGCCCTGCGGACTGGATTTGATCAGGCTGAGATCTTGCTCTTTGTCTGCAACACACTTGGTGTCCCAGGGGCCAGGCTGGTTGGCGATAAGAAGCCTGAAGCCACCGTGACCTTACAGCATAATCTGGGCCAAACCACAAGTTAATGACTTCTCAGAATAAAGCTGCTTCGGGTATCAGAATACAAAGGCTGGAATACTTATCAGAACCTGGACTCTTTTGAGAGTTTTTCTGGAATACTTATCAGAACCCGGACTCTTTTGAGAGTTTTTCTGGAATACTTATCAGAACCCGGACTCTTTTGAGAGTTTTTCAAGAAAGAGCTTTACATTTGTTCTGTGTTTTGAGCTGAACTTTATTGTTGAAAGGAAGATTACAATTAAAGAACTTCTGGCAAAACATCAAGATTCAAGGATACAGACCAACGCCCAAATCTAGAAAACCCCTAATAACCCCGGGCTGTATAATATCTTTGGAGGCGTTCATATTTGGGGGGAGAATCCAGAGGTTGCTTGCAGTCTACCAAATTTGCCTGGCGCAATAGAAAAGTCACTACATTAACTTTACAAAGTGAAGTATACAGCATTCCTAAAGGGTAAAGGTTGCAGAAACACAGAGTGGAAGAATGCATTTAAAGTGATGAAAAGCCCTCCGTCTAAAATCAAAGTTGCCATAAAACATTACGAGGAATTCTTTTAGTAATGACAGGAAAGGATATTCATGTGATTCATTCAAGAAGAAAAAAAACAAGGCTCAAAACCAAAGTATGTAAAAAAAAATGAGGTTTGATGGGCTCTAGGCATATCAGTTCTGTTTTTGTAGTTCAGCTTCAATGAGACCTAATTTTATTACAAAAGTTTTGGTTGGAAGACCTTCAAAAATCACTAAAAATATTTAGTTTCTAAGATATGTGCAAAAAGGCTCCTTTGTTGGTGCAGCACATAAAAAAATTTCAGCTCTATGGCAATGTATGATTATTCATATATGTCTCTCAAAACAGCTCAACTGTATCAGAGGCAACTCCTCACTGCTGGACCAGTTTTACAACCATTGCCATAGAAATAATAACTCTTCTTTCCTCACTGGCTTTCAGCCTAGGTCACCTTACCATTCTCAAGTGGCAACTGCTTAACTTCTAATAGACTCCCAGGGTTACAGAGAGCAGCTACTCACTGGGGGAGCTGAGGATCAGGTTTATCAGTGATAACATTACCCTGCATAAAAAAAAAAAGGGGAAACCCAACCACACTGGGCAGGAGGGGAATGAAAAAAAGAAAAGTGTTTTTCTTGTTTAGATCAAGAATCTTGAACCCAGAGTACTCTAAAAAAGGAGTCTTTTGTTTATCATTGATTAGCTTAAATTACTAATATGCACACTTTTCTCAGATATTTGTATGTCAGAAGTCACTTAAGAGCAATCCATGTTTCTTAGTACATCACAGAAGCAATGATCTTCTATACTTGTTCAAGTATAGACTCAAGGGGGGATTCCCCCCCCTTGAGGGATCGTATGTGATGAAAGGTAAAAACAGGGTGGTGGCCCCAAGTTTTAGTATTTTCTATAAAAGGTAACTCCAGCAGGGAATGGGGGCACGTGGCTGTAAACAACAGCCTATGTTCTCACAGCTGGGACTGGGGATTACAGTTTGAGTCCCGGCCGGGGCAACATAGTGACACCTACTCCCTAAAAAAAAAATAGCCGGGCTTGGTGGTGCGTGCCTGTAATCCCAGCTATCTGGGAAGCTGAGGCTGGGGAATGCTTGAGTCTGTGGTACCTTCAGCAACATGAGCCTGCAGTTCCACAGGCAAAAATAGCGAGACCTAGTCTCAAAAAAAAAAGGTAACTCCAAAATCTGGCTCTTGTATGCGAGCACAAGAAACCTATTTTTAAATAAACTATCATTCTCTATTTAATGCCCAATGATAGACAAACAGAAGGAAAGACAGATGGCACCCGGGAACACTGACGTACTGCGATCCTCTTCATTCAATTGTATTTACAAGCCCGAGAGCTAAATCAGAATGTTTAATAATTTTGTGATAGCAAATCACTACTACTTAATAGGTGATGACCTTCCAACAAAAGAAAGTCATCAAAGTTGACAAAAAAGAAAAGTGAGTCAGAATTCCAACCAGAAGGAATCTGTGTGTGACTGGAGGTAATCCCATCATCTTTCTTTGGATCGCTGTGCTTACTGCCAACAATGGAGGCAGCAAAAAGATCAGTGTTTGTTGGGGGGCGTGTGGGAGGATGAGGAGGTGGAGCAGAAACACAGGTGTCCAAACCCATGGTGCATGCAGCACCATTAGTGAATCCTAATGCAAACTACAGACGACTCTGGGTGATTAGGGTGAGTCAAAGTAGGTTAATCAGTTATAATCCACGTGCCATCTGGTGTCAGGGTTACCTAGTGGGGGAGGCTGTGCATGGGGTGGAGCAACGAGAGGTACATGAGAAATCTCTGTACCTTCCTTCTGTTTTTCTGTGTACCTCAAACTAATCTTAAAAAAGGAGTGTCTATAGAACCCAAACCTGAAACACATTCAACTGGGAGCCAACAACCCATCCCAACCCTGTGAAGAAACTGTCTAAATGGTCTGGATTTTTAAAAAGCTTGTAAGACTTTGAAAGTCTAGTGGCTAGTTTGTAAGGTATCATGTGCCCATAACTTTATTTTGTAGACCCTGTTAATTATCTGCTGTTTCTGTAGACTTACAACTAATGTTTCATAAGATAAATGACTAAGACAAATATTTAATTATCAAATTACTTGCCTTAAGACTGTTGGATAATCTTCTAAGTTTAGTCTTTATACAATATGTTAAAAGTTTTTTTTTTTTTTTTTTTTTCTATCTGAAATAATCCTGGCGTTACCTCTGGATGACCTTTCGGAGATTTATTACCTTTCAGCGTAATACATGTGCAGCTCTTGTCAGCTTGATGTGAAAGAAAGAGAAGAAAGCCACCATGACTCACCCTACAAAGGATTCCCGTGAAACACAGAGCCATCAGCTATCCTGCCTGATGGTATCTGGCAGTCTTGTCATCAGCTTCAAGATAAAAAAAATCTGAGTCTGAAAATTCAGAAATTGAATGTGTTTTTCACACTTTGAAAATTGATAGACTGGAAAACACTTGCACTAGAATATGCAGTCTAGAGCTACAGCACAATAATGATAGTAGCCCTCAGGTGCCGTTCTAAGGTTTTGAAGGCTGTTTCAGACGAGTCATCCACAATGCTCTGAACTAACACTAACGCCTACCAGACACCTAGCAAATGGAAACACATGTAAATACACACAGTTGCACCCATCACAGTGTGTGTGTGTGTGTGTGTGTGTGTGTGCGCGCGCGCGTGTGTGTGCATGCTCACCCATGGGCACAGTCAGCTCCACTTAATATGCTGGCAACCTAAAAATAATCTGTAAATGCCTCTTGCTGTTAGTGAGCGCCCGGGGTTAGCACTGGGTGCTTCCCTCTCTGGTGTGTGAGGGATGATAAGCTATGTGGGCACTAGATTTGACTAGAGGACTTGGGGCTGCATCGCTATTGTCTTGGAAGCGCTTTGGTCATCCTTGACCCTGGACATGTTTGGTCATAGAGGAAATGAAGCAAGTAGACTCGGTTGGTGCTGTTTGATTGTGGCACCTGTCTGACCTACCTGTATACTTCTTCTAGACTACATGCCCAGGATCCCCCCCCCCTCTCTCTCTCTCTCACTCACTCACACACACACATACCCCCGCGTGAGCACTCTTTATTTTTATCTCAGTAGATCTAGTGGGGATACACACAGGGATACATATTTTGAAAAAGTTTCCAGGTAGTTCTGGATGAGCAACCCTTGTCAGGAATCCCTGGAAATGACTGTGTCCCATACAAAGTCAATAACCTAAAATTTAGATGCTCTCACCCAAGGGCACTGAGCACTTGAAATGTGGCCAGTCCAAACTGTACAGTTCACACCAGAGTTTGAAGGAAAAAGGATTTCAAGTCTCTCAGTATTTTTGAGATGACAGGCTTGTATATGACTTTGACTAGATTAAGTAAAATGATCAAATGAGCCTCACTTGGGTTTTCCAATATTGTTGGCAATGTGGCCACTAGAAAATTGAAAATCACTTAGGTGGTTGGCCTTTATTTTTGGGCTGGAGAGCACTGGAATAACTGTTCATAGAATTATCTCCTATAGAAAAGACAATATTGAATGTTTGATCTTTTTTGAAGAATCAGAAAGCCATGGGAAGGGGGAAAGGGGGCTAATAAAGCAAATATAAAAGAAAAAAAAAGGGGTGGTGAAAGCGACTGTTCTCTTTTGCGTCTGGTAGAGATTTGTGCAATAGTGACCATCTTTCACTTTCCCCTAAGTCTGTTTACGAAAGAGTCAGTAGAGGTGTTTCCAGCAGCTGAAATCTGATCGCCCTCAAACACAGGCTTCATGCCCACAGAGATTGCACAGCACAGGTTTCTGGCATCCTTCCTGCCAGAAAACAAGCACTCATTCATTAGGCTGGAATGAGTCATGTTTTTGCTGCAGTGCTTCTGTTCTCCAGCTCTAGAATGCGAGGTGCCCAGAGGCACCCGAGGTCAGGAACTTTCTGTGCTGACACCTGGGAGTGAAGGCCAAGGATGGGTGGGAAAATGGCCTCAAGGCCACCGACACATTCCTGAGGGAGGCAGCAGCAGAGACTGACTGTGACTGCCAGGGACGGTGAGCAGAGGTGGTGCCAGAGAAGTGCTGGTAGGTGCCAGGCACGGATACACACCTGCCGTGGTGACAGTGAAATCTGGCTGAGTGGTGTTTTTCCTTTTGGCTCCGGGTCACTATGCAAACATGTCAGTGAAGATACATGTCCATCACATTGGAGGGGATTAGTGCTGTTGGCAATAGCCTGCCTCTTTCAATTCTGGACCTGGGTGTGGGTGGGAAGGCCTGGTGACCAGGATGTACACCATCAACATCCACAGACACACCCATGGACGTGGGCATCAAGAAGCCTGCCCCTGAGGTCCACGAAGAGATCTGGACATTCATCATGAAGGAGATGGGAACTCCAGCGGTGCACACTAACACCTGTCTCATCAGAGTGGTATTAATACGGGGTAGTGACGTAGTTGAAAATTCTATTGGTGCCAAAATACCCTGGTGCGTAGGGTCTGAGAGAAAGACAAGCGAGAAGAAGCGAGATGCACCAAAAGGCAGATAAAATGAAGGAGCGAGGAGAAAAAGGAAAAAGAAAGAAAAGGGAAGGGATGAGAATGGCGGACTGAGAGAACAGGTCTATGGGACCTGGCCAGGGTAGGCCCCCTGGAATAGTGAGCTGGTACCTGGAGATGGCCAGGAATTTGGAAAAGTGATTTGGGCATCAGCAATTGTGGAAGAAATGTGAAGAGCCTTGGAGAAGCGGAGCAGCATGGAACACTAGAGAGAGAAGAAGGGAAGACTCTGGAGAAAGACTGGACTTTGTGGACTAGACTTTGCGAAAGGGGCTAAGGGCACCATCTTGGACATGATTTTGGAACTTTTGGACTAAATGGTGATTAGGGTAAGATAACTAACTGGCCACTTGTGGCTGTGAGGACTTTTCATTTTCCTGGTTAATTTCCTGGTAAAGAAAACCCTGTTGTTGAACTGCATTTGAGTGGCAACTGCTACACGCGGGTGAGAAGGATCTGGTAAGAAAGCTGGGCAGCAGAAGCCACATTTTAAAAGCTTAAAGCTTGGTCGTCCCCCCCCCCCCCCCGTGGCTTGCTAGTAAGCAGATTCTGCTGCTTTTTGACCCGATTTCAGTATGTTCAAAGGATGGCGGAACAGCCCACCCAGTATACATGTGTAGTTGTCCTTAGAACAGAATGAGGATGGAGGGTCACCAAGCAAGCTATGTGTGGGGGTGACTCGTGCACCTGCCAGCACTTTAAAATATGTCCAGTTAGTATGAATGGGAACTGATCACTGGCTGGTAGAGAAAGTGATAAACTGATCCCATCAAGTACACACATACACACAAGACAAAAATAAACATCACCACCACACACATGACCACACCTGGGAGGGATGGGATGACAGTGTCAGAGAAGTTCTCCAAATCCTGCCCGGCTGGAAAAAAGTACCAAGAAAGAATTAAAAAATAGGGGGCCTTGGACTGCTGCATTCTATCAGGAGCATAGGTCCTCACCTGAGGAAGAGGACATTACCCCATTTCTCTATTATGAAAATAGAGATCAGTGGGCCAAGCATCAACCAACAAAAAACTGTTTTGGTTTTTTTTCTTTTGAGACTAGGTCTCGCTATGTTGCCCGGGGTACCGCAGACTGAAGTTGCCCAGAGTACTGCAGATTCAAGTGATCTCCAGCCTCAGCTTCCCAGGTAGCTGGGATTACAGGTACCTGCCATAGGGCCTGGCTGCTTTTTTGAGACCAGGTCTTGCTATGTTGCCCAGGGTAGTCTCAAACCCAAGAACTCAAGCAATCCCAAGCCTCTTGCCTCCCTGGTGCCTGGACAACAGGCACATGCCACTACACCTGGCTTGACCAATATCTTACAGTGAAAGAGTTGGAGTAACCAAAAGTTCATACGCACACACACACACACCCACATATATATATATGACCAATGCTGCATGAAAATTAAGAAAAAAAAGAAGTGGGCGGGTCTGCTGCAATCTCCTTCAAATGTGTGTTAATGCAACGGTCTTTTCTCATGCAGAAGAGAAGACAGAAGAGAAGACCAACACAACAGCAGGTAAGAATATTTTTAAAAAGAAGAACAATGATAGGGGGAGGGGACTTCCTCTGCCAATATTAAAATGAATTCTGCAACCATATTGATTAAAAGTTTGGGCACCAATTTAGAGACGAAACAGCTGAAGCAGCTGAAGCAAAGTTTAGAAACAGATGCCAATATGCATAATAATGTAGTGTTTGATAAAAAAATGACACATCAAAACTCTGGATAATTGAATAAATGATAGCTGTGCAATTGGCAAGCGGTTTGGACAAAAGATAATCTCCAGACTAGTCCACCCAAGAATTCAACAGATCTCTGGAAATAAAGATTTAAATGTCATGTGGAAAATCATAGAAGCACTGAAAGAAAACAATCTTAGGTTGAGGGGCTTTCAAAACGCCAACAGTAGAGACCAAAGGCGATCATCTGCAGGTGGATCATGGGGGGAAAAATATTCAAATTCTATGCACTGAAGCCACGATAAGGCTGAGTTCAAGTTGGCTGACTGGGCCCGTGTGCCTTTAAAATGTCCTGAGAACCCTGCTTGTATTTAAAGACAGAGGCACAAGAAAGGAAACCTCTCCAATAAAACACAAAAATAAGCAAAAATAAAACGAGGAAGAACTTATCACAGGAAAGAGGAAGGCGGGCAGGAAGCTGGGCAGGGGAGAGACTGGAGTTGCTGCCCTGGAGACAGATGCCTCCTGTGCAGAATACAGGGCAGGGGGAAGCTCCTGGGGAAGCTGTGGGTCCCAAAGTCCCCAGGGAAGCTAGTCAGGAGAGGAGGCTAGAAGGGCTGTGGTGCTAAAAGCTCCATGTTATGAAATGGAGAATCAGATATTCTGCTGAATGATAATGGAAGGAAAAACAGAGGATGATCATATCAGTCATTAAGCCATTAGGGGAAATAAGAACTTTAAAGGAAATCAACTATTAATAGAGTGAAAGGTGAACAGAAGAGGCAAGGCCAAGTCTATATCTTTTCTATCAAGGAATAAGTAGAAATTTTCTATTGCTAAATGAAAAGTAGGAAGAATTGCATATTTTCTAGTGCTATTGGAAAAATAGCATAGTTTTCCATATTGAGATTTTAAAATCTTCTTCAATTGTGAATAGTATTTTAACTTAAAATGCCTTGGATAAGAAACAGAAACCTGGTGGAACTATCTGAAGATATAATGGCAACCCAACTGTTCATATTCTTAATTCCCAGCCCCTCCCCCCTCCAATCTCTTATAAGTCGAAAGAAAAACACAGCTATGGAAAAAATGGGGAAAAACAAGCATGCAAAGTGTAGAAGAAGTAAATCTAAATGGTCAATAAGCAAACAAAAAATTTAGTAATACAAATTAAATAATTTAGTAATACAAATTAAAGATGAGGTTCTACTACAATGTACAATGCTACTTCAATTAAAAAAAAATGAGATCCTTTTTTTAGCCTAGAAAGTTGACAGACTTTAATATACTATCCAGTGTTGGTGAGGTTGAATTTCAGTTACTGGTAAGAGAGTAAAACTTTCTAAAAGGCAGATGACTTAGTTTCTGCATATGCTTTGATGCAACAATAGAATTCTAGCTAGAAGCCACCCTCAGGGAATCACGAGGCTATGGATGGAGGGGTAAGGTGGCAGGAGAAAGCAACGACCTTTCCTGCACACATAGGACTTCAGACAGAAATGAGAACAAGAAGTAGACAAACCATATTTAAGAACATGCACATAAATTAGCTGCATCTCTTAGTACAGAACTGTTAGCAAGAGGAGAGAGGGAGAAACAGAGTCGAGGTCTGACTTAATTTTACTACCAAATGATGTAAAAAATATTTAATGCTAGGGAAGATAGAGCATTAAGAGAAAAAAAAAAATCAGCCCACTAAACTACAGGTGCAAAACGAGTTCATTTTCTTAAGAAAGCATTTATGTCGTCTATATGAAAATAAAAATACACTGATGTGGGAAAGTGTTAGAGTAACAGATAGCAACATTTAGCAAGTTATCTTTGGGTGATATATATTTTTTTCTTTGTATTTTCTACAAACTCCTTTTGAATGAAGAAAACCAAGAAGGGGCTTCTGGTGGCACGAGCACTAACGTGTGGAGGTAGCCTGACTCACCCCTGTGAGAGGGTCAAGAAGTCCCCTTTGGAGAAGATTTGGGGGTCCACTACACATGCCTGGGTAATGTGATTGTGACAAGTATGAGGAAAAAGAAGTGAGAAAAGAGCAAGACATCGAGTTTCCAGACTCCAGTCTGCATGGAGAATGGCATGGAGTTCGCTGCTTGAATGCCAACCTCAGCAGGGACCAGCAGGAGGTGGAAACAGGGAAGCTGGCGGCAGCCACGGAGGCGGAGAGCAAACTGCCCTCTTCTGCAGAGGACTCGGGAGCAACACTCTGGTTTCCATGGCCGCAGTAGCCAGGGAGCTTCACATCTGGCCACAAGTTGAGTTTTCTAAAACAGAACCTTGCCAGGGGGAGGAAGACTTGGGCTGGGGGGGCTGAGGACAATCTCCCCCTATCCCCCCAACACCCACCAAGTAATAGACCTTCAGGGATCTTGTCTACCACCCATTTCTTACAACCTAAGAGTTGGAGGAAAGTCTTGAGGAAGCCAAAGGCTCTCAAAAACTGTTGGAGAACCTTCCACAGCGGAAGCGGGCAGGCTCTGAACTCAGAAAGACCAAGAACCTCAGCCTTGTTCTTGGACTGTTTTGGGACTCTTGAGTGACTCGCCCTCTTGCACCTAAATATCTTCATCTGTAGACTTGGGATGGTGATGGTGCCTGCTTTCGGAATGCTGTGACAGAAAGACAGTCTGCAGTGCACAGGATGGCAACTTTTACTAGAACATACTTGTCTTCCAGCCAAGACAGTGACACACATGCCATCCATGACCAGGGACCTTGCTGCCAGCAGGCACAAGCAGGTCAGGCTTCCTGGAGGAGGAAGACTGGGACTTGACAGCTAGGTAAGGATGGTACTGGCAGGAAACGGAGTGAGAGGGGGAATTCAAGAAAAGGCAGCGGTGTGACAGTGGCAGGAGGAAGACAGCCCGGTCCTCTCTGAGGGATTTCTGAAAATCAACTCAGGGGTCAATTCCTGGTGCTTGCCCCCCTCCCCAGCCCACCAGGCTTGGGAAGGAGTAGGCATTGGGGCTTTCTGCCTGCTCGAGTGCCTGACCAAGGGGTCCCTCTGTGACCTGTGCTGCTTTTTGGGAGAACTGCCATCCGGCCTGGTCGTCTGTGCGTGGCCTGACACTGCGGATGAGCCAGGACAAGTACCTTCAAGTTTGCTTGTCAAATTTTCAGAAATATCGACATGTCACCCTCTGGCAAAATCAAGACAGTTGATATCACACAACGCCAAGGTGCCTATGAGATAGATAGCGAGAATCATCACAGAAAAGAAGAAAAGTCCAGGAGAACTGTCAACCTTGCCATGACACGTCCTTGCACACAGTTCACACGGACATCATCTGGGGCTTCCTCTCGGAAAGACCACCCTTTCTTCCTCCCCTGCAAGTGTAAGGCCGGGAACTGGCACTCCCAGCAAGAAAGTGGCTTTCCGCCAAACTTCTGAGAGAAGCCAAGGTGTGAAATGGTCTCCCTCTTCCTTGAAGGAAAGGCGGCAGATTGGCAACTTAACGGGGGGTGGTGAGGAGTTGTCGGTTCTTGGGAGCCTGGCAGAGGTAGGCCTGGTAAGTGGCTTAACATAGGAGGCTGGAAGACAGAGTTGGTCACCACTGGAGAAGGCCATTTTCCTGCAGGGTCCCCTCCCACATCGAGGCTGGTCACCTGCTTCACATGCGAGCTGGTGTTTTCGTTCATATTCACACTGTGTCTTATAGACTGAACTGAATCCTACAGCCTGAAAATGACTTATTGGCTTGGTTCAATATAGAAACAGCATATAACCCAGTTCTCTGCTTAAAATAGACTGTATTCTAGTCATACACATAACTGTGAACTCCCTCCAAACACTTTTCCCCCTTATTTTTATCTCAATTTCATAAGGCATCAAGGTGTACTGACAACAGCCAGTACTTGGAAATTACTGATCTTGGGGTTGGTCTTAACATTTCGTTTATTCATTTCCTACCTTTGTGATTTCCTCACAGGTTTGCAATTAGTTAACTCATTATTTTAGCCATCCTACTATATGACACAGATAGCCTACCTAGAGAGATTTCATTAAAAATGAACTTTCTAAAATACATCGCACAGAAACCGCAGGATAGGAAAATCAGTGGGAAAAAGAGAAAGACACAATACTAAAACAAAGTCAGAACAATTTATAAAACCATTTGGCCGCATACTTCATCTAAAGACATTTATTTGAGCTGGATAACATCACAAATCTTGAAGGCTTATTGTAAGAATTCAATCCTCTAAGGAACCCTGAGTGTAATCCCTGGCCTATAGTAGCTGTCACATAAATGTGCCCATTCCTTTCTCTTAAGTGACTATTTAAGAAATCTTATTCTAATCCTTTTCTCATTCAGAACATTACTTCTGTCTCCCTGGAAGAAAAACAACATTCAGCATACTGTACAATATAGAACTTCACAATGATAGGATTTTTGTTCCAAAAACAAAAAGGAAAGTAACTGTTCCTGCAAAATATATAGGCTGCAACATCCTTGATGAGACTCACTCAGCACCCACATCTTAGCAGACTTGGATGCATAAACCAAAAAGAAGCATACACTGGTCCTAGTGGGCTGAGGATACATGCTACTCTGACAACCAGAACATGATGTTGTGAGGAGAAGCTTGAGATCCTAAGTTGTCAGCTCTTGGATATTAGGGATCCCCAGAATCAAATCATATATCCAACAAGGTTTTTATTTTTATTTTTTGAAGGAGTAGAAACATATAGAATTTGAAAAGCACTGTGAGAAACCAGTGGTCTTAAAACATGGTGGCATGGATGAAATATATAGCTCACTGAAAATAGTTTTAAAATAGATTAATCTGAGTGACTTTCTGCCTTACATAATCAAGGGGAAATTTTGCTCTGTCTAATGGAAAGACCTGACATTTTCATGCTCTTGGCATAAAATTGTCATGTTGCAAATGGTGAGTGGTTTTCAATAGAATGCAATTAGATTAATTCCAAAGGCTGCTACTGAAGTTAGACATATAATTGGCTAGCTAAATGGCTTCGTTCGTGTACAAATAGAATTTTAATAATTTATTTAGTTTTAGGAAAATCTCCCAGTAATCTGCATGGTTAGGGGATGAATTCTTTGGGGCCCTGAATGTTTAGGAGAACTGGAATTTCCCTATTCTTTACACGGCTTGCCAATTTTCTAAGAAATAGGAATCAATAAAATGCCAAAACTAGTCCAGATAAATTTTAACTTTTGTTGATTCAGAGGGACCACAGTCAATCCTTTAGTGCCTTCCGGTTATTTACGATAGCCATAATATTACAGAGCTGTGATTCTCATCCCAACCAATGCTTCTAGCTAGTGGCTCGCTGCAGACTTTGATTTGTTCCATCTTCCCCCCAGCCTATTGCTGTCTCTCCCCTTGCTCACAACAGCCAGATTCAAACTTAAACAACATCCTTCAAACTTTTTTCTTTTATTGGCTAAACAAAGTTGACTTGGGTAAAAAAAGCAGATAAGGCAGGTTTCGAAATCCTTTGTTGGGTAGAAGGGTGCAAGTACTAACGATGCAAGTACTAACAAACGTTGCAAGTACTAACAAAAATCTACTGGAAGAGGCTGTTTTTGGGGTCTCTAATGTTTAGTCGGAGAGGTTCAATGACTTGCTCAAGGTCATAAAGCAAGCACATGGCAAAGGTGGGTTCTGAACTTGGGCAGTCTGCCCCCAGTCTCATGCTACCCCAGCCATACAATCTGCCACCTCTGTTACACATGCTTCCTTAGTTTACTCCCTGACCCCTAACTGTTGAGTCTTTCTCCTTATAATCACGCTATTCACTAAAATGCAACTGTGTTCTCTGCAGCCCACAGTGATTACGTGCTCGGTAAGGATTTACTCTCTCATGTATATGCATTTTTGCATACTTGTTCATATTCTTTCTGCCCTTCTGGTCATATCTTTCCTAAAAGTATGCTGCACAGAAACAAACTCCTTTTCTCTTTCTCTCTCTGTTCAGAGGTCCTCCTTGCCAAGAGTTTTGCCAGTCTGGTTCACGTCTAGGATTCCAGCTGCCATTCAGATCCTGGTTTGAACACCCCCCTTTCCAAGAGGCCTTGTGCAGCCGCTCAGGGTCACAGCATTAATGACCCTCAGGCATTCGGCATCAGCTGAAATCACTTCAGCCTTTTCTCCAACATTACTGATATAGTTTAGGGTCAAACCGATTTCTTCAAGACATTTCCAACTTTTGAATCTGTAAGGGTGGGTGGAGTGTGATTGTAGGGTAAGTGAGTTAGTCTGGCTTTTCCCTATTTATTTGTTTGTTTATTTATTGAGACTGCATCTTGCTATTTTGCCCTGGGGAACTGCAGGCTCACATTGCCTGGGGTACCACGGACTCAAGCAATACCCAGCCTCAGCTTCCCAGATAGCTGGGATTACAAGTGCGCGCCACCATGTCCAGCTATTTTTTGAGACCGGTCTCGTTATTTTGCCCCAGGTAGGTCTCGAACCCACGGACTTAAGCGATTCCCAGTCTCGGCCTCACTCCATAGGCTGAGATTAAAGGCACACACCACCATGCCTGACCCTTGGTTTTTCCCTTTATTAGCCTGTATACCAACACCTGGAGTATTGCATCTTCCCCATGATCGTGCGATCCAGCGTGGGTGCGCATGTGGCATGTGTAAGTGGTCACAACGGGGGCCTAAGCGAGAGTAAAGGGGTGCAGAAATAGAGAAAGAGCTGAAGGGTTCCTGAGAGGCTGGTGCCTCCTGGCCATGACCCCAGCCCTACCCTGCATTACCCGATGTATGATGTGTCTGTGTAACTGCTGAAACCAACAAAGAACCTATGCAGATTGGTGAGCCTGGTGCTTACAAG
This sequence comes from Uropsilus gracilis, assembly GCA_004024945.1. Classification (NCBI taxonomy): domain Eukaryota; kingdom Metazoa; phylum Chordata; class Mammalia; order Eulipotyphla; family Talpidae; genus Uropsilus; species Uropsilus gracilis. Next base: position 55,166 of record PVHY01007983.1, read on the forward strand.
CGGTAACAAGGATTGGTTTACTTTCCAGTGTAACCGTTTCTGCCAAACTGATCTAACTTTAGGAACATTTGGATTTTAATGGGATCCTTCAGAGGACTTAGTCTGTGAACACTGTGTTAAGAAGGTGCCTTGCCCCCAAGCTCTTCCTCACTAAACAGGCTCTGCAAGTCCAGGCGAAGCAGGTGAGCAGCTGTTATGCACAGAACTTGGGAGGGGGGGGGGTGTTATCTACGTGCTTCCCACTTGATAAGCTTCTCTTGATAAACTAAGCAAGATTCTCCTCCTACGTTTTCATTTGTCTGGAAACATGCAAATGAAAAAACAAAATGAAGGACAGAATACTTTTCCTTGAGACAGTTTTCTCAAAGGGAAGAACACATTTTCATAACCAAATGCAAGAAAGAGCACTTTACCTCAACCGCAAGCATGGCTCGGATGAGGCCATTTTCGTCATTGTAGCTGTGAATTTACGGCGATTAGGATTTTTCAGTGAGGTTTACATTCCTGGAAGCCATTTCCCATTTCGCCCTTCCCTTCCTCACAGGCTGGAGCCCTGGGCTTCTGCTGCCATAAACTGCTTCCTCCCTTCCCAAACCCTCCTTGGAATGCAACAGAGGTAAGGGAGGCCTCTGAGGGTCGTGTCTCACGTGTGCCCTAGCCCTATCAGCAGCCCCATGGGAATGCATGATGTCTATTTTACAGGCAGGGAGGTTGAGGCTCTGAAAGCCTCTGTGCACCTGGGAACCAGTAGGGTAGAGCAGGGCTCCAATTCAGAACTTCCAGCTCCAAAGCCCACCCACTTCCCACACACCATTGCACACTCCACTCCTCCATCTCCCAGCTTGGCTCCAACCAGAGCTTGGGCGTCCTGGGGCTGGGGTGTGGGATGGCCCCTGGATGCGGAGTGGCTCGCTCAGATGGAGCGAAGCAGAGGACACATTTCCCCTTCCTGCCTGCTTGTGCTCAATGCAGCTTGAATCATTCCCAGACAAGAATAAGCCTGTGGCGAGCCCCTTTTTTTTCTCTTCTTCCTTTTGATAACATTAGGTTTTCATGGACTCTAAGCTCAGAGCAAAACAGGAACATCTCAGATGACCAAACAGAACAACCATCAGCAACTGTTTCCCATTCCTTTACAGGGTAAGAGTTGAGAAAGACGAGAACGGTCTTTTTCACAGTTCTGAATTAAGCTGATGGGGAAATGAACTCGTTATATCGTAGAAGTCTGACTCAGGAGTTTATCCAAAGCCATCACTCTCTTTTCCTTTACATACGTGAGATTTCCTTTTTGTTCTAAAAGTCTGTTGCTGTCATAGACTCCAGATGCAGTGCACGTTTATAAAAGCTTAGGTTACAGAAATCCTGCATCGCAGTATTACTTTGTTTAAGACAGGAATATAATTTCAGCAATAAGCGTCTGAAATGCTGGGGTTACTTTCTGGAGCCTACAAAAAAAAAAAAAAAAAAAAAGGCATTCACGGAATTAGATCCCTACTACCCACACCTTGAAAATCCTGACAATATAGTTTCTTCTGTTTCTCTGCAACAAAAAGAGAGGGAATCTAAAAATTTCATGTTCTGAAACACACGTAACTCTCAAATGTATCTCTGCATGTCTGTGCAGAGAGCTTGGTTTGATAGCCATCAATCTGATATTTAAATGTCAGGAGTGAATAAGATAACATTCGGGGGCTCGAGGCAAGGCCAGTATTACACTACTGCACAGTAATTTGTGTCCATGGCAACCAAACAATAATCTTTATATTACTGATGGAGCCTATTTTGCTCTAAACCCCAAGTCCTCTGCAGAAGGTCTGGTGGAACAGACACTTTCGTTGTAAACATTTTAGACCCGTTCCAACTTTAAGGCTCTCTCCATTATTAAACAGGAAACTAATGTAGTTTTTACATAATTTAATGTCCAAACATTCATTTTTCTCTCTATTAATTAGGGACTTATCAAATAACAGCAAGTATCTCATCCATATCTGAAAGCAAGTGGTGCAAGCAACCGGGGTTGTTAGTCATTTCCAGATTAACTTGACAAAGGCAGCTGATCTTCTGCTGCATGACATTAATAGGAGGTGCACTTCAGTGGTGAGGTTTAAATTAAAACATGAGCAGAAGCACACAGCCATGTGTCTTCTCTCTTGGTCACTGCGAAATCCCTTAGGACATTTTGAAAGCTTTTTTAGATCCCATGAAAAATATAGTGTCTGTCCACGGTCTAGGAAATTATACTTTTGAGTAAGAAGAAGCTTCTTTATCTACTTTACCTACCTCCTTTATAACCAAGCCATTGACTTATCTGCATATCTGCTTGAGAGGAACAGCGTTTACAGTGGACAAGGAATGGAACAGAAATTCTAACACACACTGTGCAAAGAGATTTGCCAGGGTAAGGACCACTATGCATGGATGGTGAAAGATTGTTTTCACATCGAGTGTTTCCCTAGCAGGAAATAGGTTGTGGGCACCTGGAGGTGGAGGGCATGTTTTATGTCACTTCTGTTCCCTTGCAAAAAGAGCCTGAGATTCTAGAGAAGTTGACTCCTGAGAAGATGGAGAACCAACTCAACATCCTCTGGACTGAAGAGGCACTAGATGCAGAGAACTGTCCTGAACTTGAAACTTACTTCAAAGGGAGCCCAGAAGGAGGCAGTCACTTAAAGCCCCTTTAGTCTGGGAAGATTGTTTGGCTCATCCATATTATAGCTCGCGTTAGGACCCTTTAAAATAAAATGAAATTTGGTCACAGGTGCTTGGAGAAGAGGCTGAGTATGTGCAAATAATCATAGTATAAGAAACTTGCTTAATGACATATCATCAAGTCACTCAATTCCAAATCCCCAAGGCAGACTTGGTATTTTCATCTTGAAATTAAAGGCAAGAAATGGCTTTATAAATACTTTATGTGTATGTGAAACCAAATCTTATAAACAAATCGAGCCTTTATTCTTACACCAGCACTGAAAATGAACATGTGCACCTTAGCCACTGCAACCAAGTTGAAATAACTACAACCCTGGTGGAGAAGCTGGTCAGAATACGCCTGTGGCTAAAAGCCAGATCACACTGCTCTCTTATGAGATAAAATCCTAATCATAGACTCAATGTGAAACCACCTCCAAAAAATTGCTTCGATTTCAAACTCACTGTCAGCTTCATTTTACTATGTCTTTCTGAAAATAAGGAATTCCTTTATTTACAGCCAAAGCTGCAGAATATTACTACAGTTATGGGAGTGTTGCAAAGAAAAGTTCCCAACAGGTTCCCAAACATTTTTTTTAAGTTTAGAATATGGTGTATACTAAGCCTCAGGCACTAAGACAGACTTCCAAGATGATAAGCAAATTGCCTACTTGAAATTGTCCCTTTAAACCATCCAAGGCGTGTACAAAACATGCCTCTATAAGTACTACATGTTAATATGCTATGTTGAATCTGACAGTGAGAATGGCAATTAGTTAACATCATTAGTTTCTTTAACCTACTTTCTTTCTTTTTTTGTTTTTGTTTTTTTGCCTGTGGAACCACAGGCTCACGCTGCCCGGGGTACCATGGACTCAAGCAACACCCAGCCTCAGCTTCCCAGGTAGCTGGGATTACAGGTGCGCGCCACCACGCCTAGCTATTTTTTTTGGAACTAGGTCTCGTTATGTTGCCTCAAGCAAGACATGAACCGCGATCCCTGGCCCCCGCCGCAGCTTCCTAGGCTGCCGCTTACAGGCACGCAGCACCGTGCCCGGCCTAACCTATTTTCTCTTAATGCTTTAAAAACTTGCTCAGGAACAAATGCAAAAAATAGATGAATGAATGAATGAATGAATGAATGAATGATGAAATCATAAGGCAATCAGTTGAACCATTAAATATTTAATCAATCAAAAGACCTTAAATCCATTTACAAATAGGAAAGTTGAAGACTAAACAAGCTGTTATCATTAAATCTGTAACTACACAGCACATGAATAAAATTTATAATGAAAACTCTAAAGAGAGCAATTAATTTATTAGTATTATTAACAATTGAGTATGTTTACCTTCTTTTTAAAAACTTACTGTTGATTTGGCTACAACCATCTATATTCTATAAACCACTCAGAGAACTTCCCTAGTTAATGCAGACATGTTTCAACTCATTAAACGTACATGCTACAGAAACTGAGTTAAAATGATGCTCTTTCTTAACCAGAAGTTTTGACTAGATTCCAACAGTCTGGGAGGTTAGTGAGTCCTTTTTCCTACTGTTGCCTCCTGGGTTATTGTTCAGTTACACTGAAATTGCTACAGATTTCATATCATAGATATGATATAAAGTCACACTGTATATCATGGTGAATGATTCTCTGTCAAAAAAGTGTCAATAAAAAGTCTGATGGCTTAAAAATCATAGAAAAGCAAATTTTACTCTTGCATGATAACATTTTTCATCTTCCTTAATGGTCATACCTCAAAAACAAAGTTGAGGTGGGGGCAAGGCAGAGGTAACTAGAGTAACAGGAGGGGGGGGTAGCAAACTCCTGGGTGTGATTTGAGGGTCCTGCTCAAAAATCTTCCTTTCTGGCCTAGATAGGAAATTCCTATGACAGCAACTCCTTTAGGCCAAAGCAAGAGCTTATTTCTGCTTGGGTGTATGTTATTCTCAGAGGCCTTGTGTCTCTACTACAGACACCCATTTAAGTTAATCTACATAGAATGGCATTTATTATCAGGGTGTAGGCAAATGCCGCAAAACATAATGTGTAAGAACAGGTAGGTCTGTGGAAATTAGAAGGTCACCATGTACTTGTGAATTCCCTTGTTTTTTTTTTTTTTTGTCCCACTCCATAACATCTTTTACTTCTGCTACTGGAAAGAAATCTATTTCATTCCCTTCCCTGATGACTGGCCTCCTTGGCAAGACTTTTAGGTCTGTCTCCCCCACAGCTTTGCTTGTGTAGGCTTCAAAGCTGACAGAATTGACCCTGGAGCCATGAACACAGACCTTCTCTGTACCATCTGCAGCGCCTATCACTGAAGTCCCAGGACCAAGAATATTATTCATGTGGTTTAGATAACATGGTTCCAAATAGCTGCAGCCACAGAACAGGACTGTCCCTTCTAAACCACAGAGAGGGAGAGAGACCTGACAACAGGATGCAGCTGAAGCTGTGACAAGGTTCTTTTGAATGGGAACATTATACAGTAGAGAACAATACAAACCACTGCCACACACAGGAACCCTGAGGGGAGGCAGGCTCAGCAGGTACCCTCTGATTTTTCCCCCTACCATCAAATTCTACTGCTTTCCAAGACGATGATGATGATGACTCAAGAACTTGACTGTTCACATCAAAGTGAGCCTGCAGCCCCTGACCAGGGATGTGGCAGCATCTTTCATGGTGTCTCAGCTCTGGTGTCTCTCAAGACAGCCCTGCAGGAGGAGGGAGGCCCCAGGCATGGACACCAGAAATGGTTCTGTGAGGGACAACTAATATGGAAACAGGGAGGGGACAGCTTCCCTTTGAAGTTCAAGTAAAGAATAATGGGGCTTGCTGGCTTATACAGGTGACACCCTCAGCAAGAAAATGGCTGACACTACAAAGAATCATGGTGGGAGGGGAGGGTGGATGCCTACCAAACTCACACTTCTGAAATAAGGACATTTGAAGCCACGATAAGGAGTTTTTTTTAGGGCAAGGGGACAATGCTGTCTCATATAGATGGATGGGTAAATACATGACAAAGGCCATCTTGTGATTGCTTTCTTCTTCCCACCTTAAACCTACCGTTTGTACTAGCCTCCCCACCTGCCACGGCACACAGCTATACATGGCTCCTCACGCTGCCTGGCAAACTTTAGAAGATGAGCTCGAAAGGTTAATTCTCCCCCACAGGCCTGTTGGTTTCTGCTTCTCAGGTAGCATGAGCTCTGTCTTAATATTTAACTCATATTAGTCTCTTGGCCTTTGCCTCGCACCTCAAAGGAGGCTGTCACCTCCCTGAGGACGGAGACTCTTAATCATCTTTGCATCCTCAAGACTTAACGCCACACACTGCACCCTGCACCGCCAAAGCCATCACCACACAGCGATGTGAGTCACGGACACTAAAAGTAAACAAGTTCAAGAACGACTTAAGGACATTTATGAAGAACTGTTTCAAAACTGGCTTCTGAAGGAAAGGATGGGGAGTCACTGCCTCCTTCACATCTGCCTGAGGAAGCGGCTGTGGTGCGGGAAGGAAACTGAACACCAGGTCAGCTTGGGACACATTCAAGTGGCACTTGGATAAAAAAGTCCGTTCCTGGCTACCCGATGACGTCAGGGCACGTCACGCCCAGTCCAGCTCGGCCTTTCTCATTTCTCCCCCAGTACTGACCCCAAACCTTCCGCCGTGAACTTGTCTGAGTAATTTTATAGCCGGGACTGGGTCTCTGCCTCTCAGCTCTGAATCCACTCTTCGAGCTCCTACTCTGTAGCCTGGAATTCCACGAGCGCGTCTCTGTCACTTGGTCCACCTGTCAGGTTCCTGGGCAGGGGCTAGAGGGAGGCAGAGAGGCTGAACCATGGGCTCTCCCCTGGCTGTCAAAGCCCAGACGATTATTTACTGTGGCAGCTACAGAAGTTCTGATTTCAAGCAAGCACCAAGCCGGTCCCTACCTACCAACACCCACAGAGATCTGAACCCCAGCTTGCAGGGACCTTCTGTGAGCTTCTGGGTTCTAATGATTCCAATCTCTTCCTCTTACCAGCCCCTCATCACGACCCTTCCTTCCTCTCCCGCTGCAGGGTGGCAGCTCTTCTTGTAGTCACAGTGTTATTTTCAGCCTCCTTCCCATTTACTTTTCCAGTTCTCCAATACAGTTCACTAAGACCTGCCTCCCAGGGCTGCGAGGTGAATCGACACTTCTGCTTTGCTAACTCTTCCAATGACCCATCATCCTTTCCGTGGTCCCCTGAGAGCCAACAGCTAAGGCACCTGAGAATGACTTTGCAGCGACACATCTCTGCCAACTTAAAAACTCCATACCGCCTCTCCATGAATGTGACAGTGCATATAGCGCTTGATGAGGGCAGGGGAACATGTTCTAGTTGGCAGAAAACAGAGTCAAGAAATCATTAGTAGGTCAGGTTTTTCACCTTTCCTCCATTAGCCTCTATGACCAGGTGGTGGTATTGCGCCTCCCCATAATTGTACATACCTGGCCCAGCGCATGTGTGCATGTGTGAGCGGGCTTACCTGGGTCTAAGAGGAGGCAACAAATGGGTGGTGATACCCTGGGGTGAGAGAGCACATGAAGATGGCATAGAGACAAGGGAACGTTAAGGTGAGAACCCAGAGAAAGAGTGAGAATTCTGGGGGACGGGAGGTAACTAGGGGGCTTGCCTGCCTTGTATGCTTGTGTGCCTGGGCTCCGAGAGCGCATCGGCACCTGAGAATGCACCAAGGACCCTGGGACTCTCTCACTGTCAGTCAGCTGAAGCCAACAAAGACCCTGGCTGGACTGGAAGGCCTGCTTAAAACTGACATCATGAACAGGATGGCTGCACTACAGGTAGAACCCACATAAACAAGAGAGCATGACTTTCTTTTATTTTTATTTTTTGAGACTAGGTCTCGCTATGTTGCCCAGGGTAGTCCCGATCCCACAGACTCAAGCGATTCCCAGCCTCAGCCTCCCAGGTAGCTGGGATTACAGGTGCCTGCCACTGCTCCCGGCTGCTTTTTCCACCAGGTCTCGCTATGTTGCCCGGGGTAGTCTCGAACCCGTGAACTCAAGCGAACCCAGGCCTCTTGCCTCCCAGCACTTGGATTACAAGTGTGCGCCACCACACCCAGCAAGAGAGCATGATTTTAATAAACCATCACAAACCAACACGACAGAAAGTCACTGAACACATGTTGAAGAACATGGCTTGGGTGATCATGGATGTATAAGGGAAATTTAAGATCTGGTCCTTTGTTTACAACTGCCAATATATGGAAACAACCCAAATGCACCAAAAATGATGACTGAAAAAAATGTGGTATATGTACACGATGGAATACTATGCATCAATCAAGGAGGACAAGCATGTCATTTGCAGCAACATGGATGGAGCTAGAAGGACTTGTATTAGCAGAAATAAGCCAGAAAAAAAAAGAGAAATTCAGGATGTCTCACTTATATGGTGGATAAAGGGAAAAACAAAAGAATAAGTAAAAGAAAAATTAGAACCAACCAACAGAACTGAACGATAGCTTAAGAGAGGAGGAGGGGGAAGAAAGCAGGTGAGGCAGAGGGCACAAAAGAAGATGGTTAACAGGTGTTAAGAAAATGGGAAAACCCCGGGGTACACAATAATGTAACACACACACACACACACACACACACACACACACAAAATAAAAGAAAAAAAAATTAAAAAAAAAATCTGGTCCTTATTGTTAGCAGACAAGTCTGAAAAGTTGACTCACCAGTATAGACAACAAAATAATACAAAAGTAAACTTTATGTGTGGGTAAGAAAACCCACACTATCTCAGAATATAAGACCATGTTGAAAAACAAAAATACAACACCATGTTTATCTTTAGGGAAAGAGAAGTGAGACTGAACAAGAAGCTGAGCTCCGGTGGATTTTGACCCCTGCTTTTACAACTGTCAATAAAAAACTTACACACTCTTGTTTGGTGGCAGAGTCTATCCTTCTTCTCAGTAGCCTTCCTTTCCACCTCTTGTTAATTAACCACCTCCTAACTTCCTGTCTTTAGTTGTGGACACACAGCACGCTCCCAACTTCTTCCAGTGACCAGAGCGTGGCCGAGTGAGCTGTGCAGACGAAGACGGGAACTCCCCTTTGTGTTTCTTCTTTCTCAGCCCTGCATTTCAGACCCAGGCTGAAATCTCAGCCCTGCCTAATGAACATAGTCCTTCAGGAAAGGCAGGCTCCTGAGGGGGAAGGGGCTGGGTCTCTCGTGGTGTCACACCATGAAGATGCCAAGTCAGTCTGGGGACATGTCATTGGAAAACAATCCAACTGCTTGGATTTCTCTTTGTAAGGGTCACTCAGGCTTTCCCCTCCATTCTCCTGTAAACGGCACCTGGGGTATTGAGTTTTCCCTATGATTATTTGGTCCAGTGGGTGTGTGCATGTGTAAGTGCGCACACCTGGGCCTAGAAGGGATAAAGGGATCATGTGCACAGGCATGAGAGAACACCAGAGAAAGGACCTG
>PVHY01007984.1:0-64201 GCA_004024945.1 Uropsilus gracilis
GATAGCAGGGGGCATCTGGGGATAGCAGGGGGCATCTGGGGATAGCAGGAGGTTGGTGAGACAAGAGAGTCAGTGGCCACCCATCGAACGAACAGCATGTCAGGTGTGGCAGTAAGTCCCGCCCTGGAGCCAGCCAGCCATGGAAGAGGGCTTCCTCTCGGTGGGCAATGGACAGAAGCCATGTCAGGGGCTGACTGTGCCTGCTGAAAACGAGTCCAGTGGAAGCTGGACACGAGAGCAAAGAGAATAGCTTTTAGCAGCAGCTGCCAGGCCCTCGCCAGGGAGAGTGCGGTCAGGACGAGCTTAAGGCGCCATGGCAGCACTGAAATGCTGAACCCTGGACTTGCAGACAGGACAAGGGAGCTGGCCTCAGCAGGTGTGAGGACTCCCTCAGGCACACTGGACCCAAAGGTGAGGCTCCTTGGCCCTCAGTGGGGAGACAAGGCTTCCCAAATGCTCCGCTGTGGGGCAGCCAGGTCAGGAGTGGAGCTGGGCTGGCTGATGAGGCTGGACAGGCAGGATCTGGCCCAGAGCTACACAGGGTGGGGAGGGTAGAGAAGGCAGGGCCCTCATTGAATCAGGCATCCTTCCCTGTGTCTTACCCATGTGAAAATGACAACCATCACCCGTCTTTGTTTTTTATTTTTCTTTTTGACATTTCAATGACTACATTTTGAAGACCTCAATGTCCACCATTTTTGAAGTCGAACCTGCCCTTGTTTGTAGGATAATTACATTTCTCCATCAGCACCTTATGACCTGCTACCCAGGCAGAAGCTGGGGTCATTTTCTCCCCCTTTGGATTCTGGATGAAATGGTCTGGGATCAACAAATGAATGACCTGGTGACCCCAAACCTTCCTCCCAGCTGGGGTGTGCCATTCAGTCTTCTGCCTCCTAGACTGCATACACAGTGACACCCCCAGCACCTGAGTCCAGCGCTGTTAGGGAGGTATCGGGGTTGTTGGAAGGGGTGGCCCCTTTCAGCTCAGCAGCTCCTGACCCCCTGGGCTTATGCTGCAGGGAGCCCCCATCTACTCCTTGCTGGCGAAGACCAACCTTCCTCCTCGGGGCCTCTCCAGCCAACACCAGCAAGGGCTGTTTTCCAGTGTCTCTCTTTGAAACTTTGATCCCTTCATTTTGATCATGAAGATAATGAAGCTTTCCTATGGGTTTATAACCATTAACTAAAACTATATCTCATTTTTAAGGATGTGTCTATGTTCCTCCAAACACATCAGGACCTAATGGTGCCACAGAAACAGGGCGGAGCGACATACTGGTGCAGACAAGAGCCTCATAGGCTGTTTGTATTTTCCAGTTCCCGCTTCCATGTCTGAGTTCCTGTAGATGCGATCAGCGTCCCCGAGAGTGGAGCCGGGTGCACAGCACGAGCGCTGAGAAGAGGCAGCTGGACAAGGCTGGTCCAGCCTCCTGGTAATTCATTGGTAGTTTGGGGGGGTGAGGGGAGGACAAGGAGTGGAGGTTGGGTAGATCTGCATTTTTCTCCTTGAATGCATCTCGCCAACAAGGGGATGCCTTCAGTCATCCCCACAAATCCCCAAATCCTGCTGACTTAAGAACTACCAAGGACTCTGAAGGGCATTAGAGGTCATTAGTTCAACTGCACCCACCTCCCTATCTTACATTCCCCTTATCCCCTCCAAGCCCCGTTCCCCCACATACACACACACATAGAGGCAGAAGTCCCTCTAGAGCATCTTGGACTTGCCCTGTCTCAGGAGAGGGCTCACCCCCACACATAACAGCCTGTACCGTCTTGCTTGAACTGAGTGGTTCCTGCTGTTGGAAGATCACCCCTGAAACCTCAGCTAAAATCTGCCTTTCACAGCTGCTTAGTTTCCTAGTTCTGGAGTCTCTAAAGAATCAATCTAACCCCTCTTCCGCATTGTAGTGGAGCAGGGACTGGAGCAGAGACTGTTCTACTAGAATCTTGACCCCACTGGAGTCTGCAGAATGCTGTGAATCATCACAGCACAGCTAACTTCCTGTGAATCACCTTTCTTACCTGTAAGACTGGGGTCATCGACTGGTCCTGCGAACAAAAGTAAATGAGGAGTAGAAGTTGCCAGGAGCTATTGTTCTGCCACCGATGGGGTGTCCTTCCACTCCATCCTGACATCAACTATGCCAAGGACAGAACCCACTGGTCAAAGGGCACAGGTCAAAGGGCAAAATACCTGCCCCGTTTCAGACACCAGTGACCAATGGTTTCCCATTGTGCTTCAGGTTGATTAGCTATAAATTTGGAGGGTCCCACCGCCAGCTCCCCACTTCAGTTTCTAACATTCACTAGAACAACTCAAAGAACTCCCTGCAAGGCTTTTCCTCTGATTGCAGCCGATTATAAAGGATCTGGTTCATACAGAGCTAGATGGGACAACACCCAGGGCCGGGTGGGCGTGGGGTGGGGTGGATGAGGTCAGTGCTTATTGCTAGGAGTTACGCTCCCACCCACCAAGAAGCACCCCCAAGCCTCAGTGTGTGTGTGTGTGTGTGTGTGTGTGTGTACATGCACGCATGCGTGTGTGCACGCACATACGCATATGCACATGCATGTGTGCTTAGGGCTGGGGTTCTTATTACCAGGCATGATGAAGTAATCATCTATCAATCGAACTCAATCTCCAGTTCTCTGCTCTGCCTCCTCCTTGGTTGGGGACAGACTGAGGCTTCCACCCTCTAATCACATCTTTGATTTTCATGGGGGCCAGTCCCTCCCTCAGAATACCTAAGAGCCCACCTTTTGTCACCCCATTAAGATAAACTCAGGTTTGGTAGCAAGGGGCTCCTGGGGATTGTGAATGACAAGATACTCCTCATAACTTCTTAGTACGCCAAGAATTTTTGGAGCTCCATGCCATTCCCAGGCAGAGCCCAGAAATGCCTCCATGACATCACACCTAGCCCAGCAAACTGGCCCCTCTGATCTCCAGCAGCCTGCTCACCCTCTTGTGATCTCCAGGTCCACATGCTCCCATGATCTGGTCAGAGAACTAGATCTTCCCATTAGTCTTTCTCTGGATGTTCTTCTTTTTGTTGACATAGCTCAAGATTGAACTCAGGTTTTGGACTAGAACATAGAGTCATTTAGTGTGCACTGTCGACGCTGACGATACGCTCTCTTTGCTCAAGTTCCTAATACTGCGATGATTCTAGCCCCCAAGTGACTTAATAAGAGCAGATGCCTAGCAGGTTTGCTGTGTGCCCGGTGCTTCTGTCACTTCTTCATGTACACTAACTGATCTAATCCTCACAGCCACCTAAAGAGATAGGTCAATAGTGACAATCTCCCCTGTGGGTAGCTAAGTCCACAGTGTCAAACAGAGCTGCTGTGCACACAGGTCTGGTAGTTTACTTGGGTCTGGCAGGGAAGGGAGGAGCACAAAAGGATTCTCTGACACTATCCTAGAGAGAATAAGGATTTCTGTTTCCCTCCCCTCCTTATAGTCAGCCCTGTGGGGCTGAGCTTTCTAAGCTCCTAGAGGAGGCGGCCTCCTGTCTCCCAGGACCTCAACTCCAAGGAGGGGAGAGCTTCTTCACAGCCTTCCCAGACCCGTCTTGGGCAATGCAGCTGCTCCCAGGGGAAGGGGCCAGGACCAGATTTTACCCACCTGGGTGGGAAGGATTTAGACCAGACAGGCTTTGTACCAGGCTGTGTGAGCCAAAGTAACAGCAGTCCCAGAGGCCAGAGTCAAAGTGGTAAAGAAAAGCATTGCAAAGCATTTTTCTCACGTTTTAGTAGTTCCTGTTCTCTTTTCAGTTTGTCAATTGCCCACTGATTATTTTTAGGAAATTTTGCTTGAAAAACTTTACCTTTTAGATGAAGTGTGGGTTCCCAGCATGCACTCCGGAGATGCTCGTGTCAGTCACACTTGCACTGGCTGAACTGTCCACTTGAAGTTGAGTGTGGCCGGTGGAAGCTGCCAGTTAGTCTGGGGTGCTGGTGGAGCCCTGAATCCACCATGTTGTCATTTGGTCGGGATATGCACTAGCGCCCTCTGTAGGTTGCTGCCTGCACCCAGTCCTCTACCGGACCTCTCCACTGCCAGGCCTCATCCCACCCTGAACCTAATGGAACACAGTGCCTCTGCTTTAGAAAACCGGAACCCTTTTAAAACTTTATTTGTCCTTTTGTTTGTTTCCCCTATGTCCCACATATAGGTGAGATGACCCTGTATTTCTCTTTTTCTTTCTGGCTTCTTTCTGCTCGCATGATTCCTTCTAGCTCCATCCATGTTAGTGCACATGGATCGAATTTGTCATTTTTCATTGCTGAGTTGTAAAGAGCCAGAGCATGGGGCACGAAGAAGGACAACAAAAAAGATGGCTCAGCTGCAGAGGCTAAGGGCTGATTGGAAGCATGAACCAAGCAGCAAATTTTAATGTACTTCATAGCGGGCATGGTGGCGTGTGCCTTTAATCTCAGCCTAGGAAGGGAGGCTGAGACTGGGAATCGCTTGAATCCGTGGATTTGAAACCTGCCCGGGGCAACATAGTGAGACCTAGTCTCAAAAAATATCTGGGCGTGGTGGCATGCACCTGTAATCCCAGCTACCTGGGAGGTTGAAGCTGGGGATCGCTTGAGTCCAGGGTACCCCAGGCAACATAGCAAGACCTAGTCTCTAAAATAATAATAATAATAATAATAATAATAATAATAATTATTATTAAAAGAAAAAAATTTTAATGTACTTCACAAGCCTTTTTATAGGTTCCAGACAAGGGAAAAAAGTGACTCAGGCAAAATCAGATTAGGTAAAACATTAGTTCCTGTGGGATACTTGGGGGCAGGGGAGTCACTTGTTAACTTGCTGTAATTGCCTAAGGAAGGTCTCTTGGGGTAAACATTGGAGGAATGGCGACACTGCTGGCCACCGGAAATCAATTATGCCATTTCCATCTTCAATGTTCTGAAGACAGAGAAGAGTGGAATGAACTGTTCTTCATCCCAGCATGAGTCCTGACCAGTCTTAGCTCGCAGCCTCTGGCACTGAGTAATATTCCATAGCATACCTATACCACATCTAATATGTGTGTGTGTGTGTAATCAGATAAAAAGAAAATGTGAACCATTCAGGGGGCATTCATCTGTCCACCACCCTCTTCCCATTTCCCTAGCGTTCCAGAAGTGGATTAAAACTCACCAGGAAAATGAGTGGCGAGACCGCCCCCGAGGCCACCTCCCCGCCACCCCCCCAGGGGCAGCAGTACTTCGACCGCTTCTCGGAGGAGGACCCCGAGTACATGCGCCTTCGCAACCGTGCAGCCGACCTGCGGCAGGACTTCAACCTGATGGAGCAAAAGAAGCGCGTCACCATGATCCTGCAGAGCCCGGTGAGTGGGGGTCTGACCCAGGCGCAGAGCAGGAAGGAGGTCTGGAGGCCCCAACAAGAAACAACGCCCCTTCCACGGCCTCGGGACTGGAACAGCTTTAAACCCGCTGAGCAAGACTGGGCTGGCAATGAGGGTGTGCAGCTCTCTCCCTGGTCACCGGTGGGTGGCAAGACCTGGTGTTTCAGGTGGTGTGGCCCCCTGACGGGAGGAGGTGGTCTGAGGGATAGGAGCCCACCTCAGTTTCCTGCACTTGCGAGCCCTGGCTCCCCGTCCTCCCTTTCCCCTTCTCACTGAGCAGGGACCCTGGACAGTCCTACTAGTTTTTGTAAAGACCAGCAGGGGGCGCCACGTGGAGCGTTTGCTGCTTCCCCCTCTCTAACCACGGTGACAGTGAAGGTGATGGCTACTGGGAGCTAATAGGCTTTGGCCTCGGTGGGGCAGGGGAGAAAGGGTCTGGCAGCCCCAGGAGACAGGGAAGGTGGAAGGATCAGAGGGAAGTGGGGGGGCATCTTCCTATCCCTGGCTCCAGCTGGCAGTCAGTTAATGCCTGTCCTCCAGACACGGAGCTCTCCCTGGAGGAGGCAGCCATTGACAAGAGCTGAGGTGGACCTAGTGGACCACTGATGTGGGAGAAGGATGTGGGCCTGGGGTGGGGGTGCTGGGAGGACTGTGTGGAAGGAGGCAAGGTAGAGCCTGAAGGTGGTAGAGCTCAGAGCTCCTTAGGGAACAGTGCGTGATCCCACGGAAGCCCAGGACTGGAGCTGGCATCTCACCAGGATGGGATCAGAAGTTCCCACCCCCCCAAACCCCCGCTAGGCTTTGCAGAGCCTGGGCATGTGTGTGGGCTGTGTGAATGTTCTGGCCTCACACAGGGGCACTGAGGGGATGAACAGGAGATCCTGGTAACTGGACACTGTTGAGAAGCCTGGAGGAAGATGGAAGGTGCTAAAAGCACACAACCCCAGAGATGAGGCTGAGGGCACGCACGTATGCCAGGAGAAGTAGCAGAGTGAGCACCAGTTCAGGGTTTAGGGACTGACTGGACGGGACTCCACTCTTTGGCAGGAGATGGGGATGGAAGGACTTCTGTCCTTTAGGTTCTAGCACCTAAATGACCCCTGTTCCACCAATGGGGCTGAGCGACAGAGCAAGAGAGGAGGAGGGGGAGGAGGGGAAAGAATGTGGGGGAGGTGGAGGGCGCAAAAGAGCAGGAAGGCTAACAGGTGTTAGGGAAATGGGAAAACCCCGGGGTACACGATAATGTAATATATACATAAATACACATATATGCAAAATTTTTAAAAATAAAATTAAAAAAAAATCAGCCATCATAGAGGTAGTTGACATTCTCTTCTATCCTATTCCCCATTATACAGTCCCAGAAATAATAATCAGTACACTGGATTTGATGTTTCTCATTCCTGGGGTATCTGAAACTTTTAAATCACACATGAGTAAATGTATATTATTCTGCATGGTCCATAATTTTGTGATTCTGGTATTGTAATATGTATACCTATCTGTAACTTGTTGTCTTCCCACCAAAAATCAATCAATCAATCAATCAATCAATCAATCAATCAATCAATCAATCAATAAATGACCCCTGTTCCTCCTGCATATCCCCTGATGCCCCCTGGTGGGCAGCTCGCTTTATGCATAACCTGATGATTTGAATTGCCAGGCTCCGTTTGGAGAGCAGCACATCCAAGTGGACATGACCTCAGATAGTGTCACATCCCTCTGTTCACGAGGGAACTCTGGCCCTAGAAGCCAGAGGCATGGCTCGTAAGCAGGGTGGATGGCACACTCTTCATTTGACTCTTTTTAAAGTGTCTCCTGGTCACTCAAGTCCTGCTATGTCTGATATGAAGAGGGGCCTGGCTGTCATTTAGACTCAGGGATCTGGATTAGTGCCCACAGGGCAAAGGGATCCATCCCCAGAATCTCCTTGCTGTTCCCCACACAGCAGTTTGGGGAGGCTCCTGCGGTCCCAGTAGGATGGCCCAGTGTCCTCTGGGTCTGCCCCTGGGCCCCGAGTGTAGCATGGTCTAGATAACACCTAGGCCAGGGGCTAGGCGTGAGCCCTTGAAAGGACTCATCATTTGGCAGCTGGGGTAGAGGGGTTCTCCCCTTAGTCTCCCACATGAGATGTACTGTGGGAACCAGCACCTCCTTGGGGGCCTGCTTCAGTCTTTCAGGGAGGAGCTGGAAGGCCTCATCCAGGAGCAGATGAAGAAGGGGAACAACTCCTCCAACATCTGGGCCCTGCGGCAAATTGCGGACTTCATGGCCAGCACCTCCCATGCTGTCTTTCCGACATCTTCCATGAGTACGTGGGGGAGCTGGGGTCTGCCAGCAGCGGCGGTGGGGGAAGTGGGATGAGCAAAAAGGAGGGAGTAGCTTGGTTGCCAGGCTACGAGTCAGCGGTGCGGTGCATTAGCAGCCCTTGGAGAACTGAGCAGCGAGAGGTAACCTGGCTCCACTTCTGATGCTGCTGCACTTAAAGATCCCCAGGAGAATTAGCCCAGGAAAAGGAGGGGTGTGTTGACTTAAGGGAGAACTCTGTCCGCCTCCGCTTGGGGGGGGGGGTTGTTGGCAAGATAACACATGCCACAACTCGGAGGGGCAGGACTGTTTATGTAGGACCACCAGCCAGTCCCATGAGTGGGTTAGTGTCAGGTCTTTTTTTCAGTTCCAATTTTTTTCTGTTTTATGAATGCTGATGCTATAGGCTGGCGCTCTATGTCCTTGGCTCTTTACCTGTCATATTCTCTCATCATTTTCATACCTCTGTCCCTTTCTTCCTTTTGAGAGAGAAATAGACCTAGCCAGTCTCTCTCCAGAAGGCAGTGGGATGCTTGGGCACCTGTGTAGTGTATGTGCAAGCCATCTGAGGGAGGAAATGTGGGGAGGGCACGTTCCAAGCTTCCTGAGTTCGAGCCCATGTGGGTTTTTGTTCAGCTCCATTTGCCTTGAGTTTTTTTATTTTAACTTTTATTTAATTTTTTTTCACAGAAGTAACATTGGTTTCTAACGTTTTAAGGCTTTCAGCCTTGAAATTCTTGATTTTATTGTTGTTGCTTCCATAGTGAGTCCTTCAGTCTTAGCCTTCAGGGGGTTGGTGAGTTCTCATCCTTTTCTGTTGTTTTCTTAGGTACCTTGAATAAATGGTTCAGTTAGATCTGAGTCATAAACTTGCCAGGCAGCTGTCCTGGCTTTTGTGAGGCTGATGGGAAGGAGTTTTCTTTATATCAAGAATTGAGAGCAGTGGGCGGGAGGAGGGAGGGGGCTCTTGTGGAGACTCCGGTTCTCCCCTCCCACCTTGGGCCTGTGGGTGGGGTAACCTCACAACCAAGCTTTACAGGACTGGGAGGGAGACTTTTGATACAAAACACAGACAACAAGAGTAAGTTTGCAGAGCTATTCTGGCCTGCGAACCCTCCCCTGGGGCTTTGTGTTTATTTATAAGAGAAAGTGTCAAGGAGCTTGGCTTGGAAGACCCTCCCGGCAGCAAACACTCTCCACCTGGGCATATGTGTCCTTTCCCTTTCCTTAGAGTGCCAGTGCCCAACCCTGTCACTTCCTTTTCCCCCTCCCTCTTGCTCTTCCTCACTCCCTCTGGTAACCAGCATCTTGTTCAGAGTCTAAGAAATTTCTCTTGTTTTGCTGGTTTGTTCTCTTTGGTGACTTATATTCTGCCAATGAGTGAGGCCATTTGGTAAATGTCTTTCATTGGCTGACTTATTTCACATAATATCATCGTCATCTCAAGAGTCATCCATTTTGCCCCATAGGCACGATTTCATCTTCTTTAAATAACTCGGTAGTATTCCATTGAGTATATGTGCCACGGTGATTTAACCCAGTCATCTGCTGACAAGCATTTCATGCTGCTGTGAACAGAGAAGCCTAGCTATTTTCAAACTCAAGTTTTCATGTTCTTAGGTAAATGTCTAGCGGTGCCTTATCTAGATCACATGATGTTCCCGTTTTTGATTTATTTGAGGCCTCTCTATGCCATTTTCCATAGAGTCCACACTGAACTACTTTCCCATTGACCACCGATAAGGGTCTCTTTTTCTCCACATACTTGCCAATATTTGTTCCTTCCTTCCTTCCTTCCTTCCTTCCTTCCTTCCTTCCTTCCTTCCTTCCTTCCTTCCTTCCTTCCTTCCTTCCTCCCTCCCTCCCTCCCTCCCTCCCTCCCTCCCTCCCTCCCTCCTGTTTTTTACATGTGTTGTTTCCAGCTTGAGTCTTGCCAGGATGTTTGGCCCTAAACAATGCCATCCTGCCCCCTCCCCTCCAAGCAGAGACCTTTATTGGGCACAGTTTCCCATTTTGTGGGTCTTGCCCTCTTGAGGGTAATTTCCTTCCCAGGGAATTTACTTTCACAGCTGTAGTGCCAATGAGAGTTTTGAAGAGGCAGGGGGAGGAGGGTGGATAGATGGGAGTGGCAGATGCTGAGAGTACCCCATCCTCACAGACTTCTCCATGATGACACCCATCAATGACCTCCACACCGCCGACTCCTTGAACCTGGCCAAGGGGGAGCGGCTCATGCGGTGCAAGATCAGTAGCGTCTACCGACTCCTGGACCTCTACGGCTGGGCGCAGCTGAGTGACACCTACGTCACGGTGAGGGGAGCCTGTTGGAGTCGGGTGGGGCACTGTGTGAGGTTCCCACAAACTCTTAAGGGGAGAATTCCTGACTCTTGGCATGGCCATGGAACTTCTGGTGGCCTCTGGCTAAAAGGCGCCAAGTCCTTCCCAGGTCTCTAACTACTGTGGCCACTTGAACTAGATAGCCTGACCAGAGACATGTCTCTGGAGAAGGAGCTGGGGTCCCCTAGACCCCATTTCTTTTTTTTAATTTGTGTATTTATTTTGGTTGCATGTATATAAATACAAACATATTATATACATTACATCATTGTTTATCCCGATAGTCTCCCATCACCTTATCTCCCGCACAATTTCTTTATCTCTTGTGTCCTCCCCCTCCCCTGATTTTACTCTCCTCCCCCTCTCTTGCTCTATGCCTCAGTTCTGTTGGCAGTTTTAAATTTTTCTTGTCTGTCTGTTTGTTTGTTTTCCCTAAACCCCTCATACTAGTGAGACCATCCCATATTTCTCCTTTTCTTTCTGGCTAATTTCCGCTAATATGATTCCTTCTAGCTCCATCCATGTTGCTGCAAATGACAGAAGTTTATCCTAGACCCCATTTCTAAGGCTACCTTTGACATTGGAAAGCTCCACTTGTAGCTCTAATTCCCAGCTCCAAATAAAGGGCAGATCTTCTTCATTTCTCATGGATGGGGTGGGGGAGGAGGGGAGGGAGATATGAGTCCTCAGGAGGAAGATGTGGGAGCAGTAATTTCAGGTGAAGAAGGGACTCAAGCAGAGTTTCTTTGTCAAGTACCTCTCTTCCTCCTTGTCGCTGAAAAATGTGTGTCTTCTCCAGCTGAGAGTCAGCAAGGAGCAGGATCACTTCCTGATTAGCCCTAAGGGAGTTTCTTGCAGTGAAGTCACAGCATCCAGCTTGGTGAGTACAACCCCGTGTCTCCAAACCTTCTCCTTATTGATGTGAGGCACCTCTTCTGTTCATGTAGGGACATGTTACCACCAAATTAACCACGGCCATCCTGTCCCCTGTGAAGCTCATAGCCTGATGGGGCAGAGAAGACATGTGGGTATCAGAAAAAACTGAGTGCACAGAGCAAGATGTTAACAAGAGGCCAAATGTGAGATGTAGGGGGTGAGCACATTAGAAGGAAGAAGAAAGGAGAGATGAGCCTGGAGTCCTCAGAGCCAATGTCGTGGTACAGGGAGGCCTTCCTGAAAGGGGGGAATACATTAGAATGATAGCCAAGGCTTGTCCCAATATAATGCATGACTTGTTTTGTGCTGATGCAATTAGAGATAGTTTCTGGGATTCCTTTCTCCTGCTTCTCTTAGGAAGAAATTTCCAGAAACTGATTTCAATCAGGAGATATTTCTGAGTGAGAGGAGAAAAAAAAGTCAAAGGGACAATCTGATAAACCCTTTTTTTAGACCTTTGGGCATTAGAAGTCCAGTGTTTCTTCAATGCCTGGACTGTGGCTTCTGTGCTATGTATCTGTGAGAGGAAAACAGGCTTGAGACACTAGGAAGATGAGTCCAGATATGCAGTTAATAGAACAAGCTGGTTATGAAGGATCTATATAGTGAAATTTTAAGACACAACTAAAAGATAAAGAACAAGACACAAAGAAATGGGAAAATAACCCATGTTCATGGATAGGGAGAATTCACATAGTCAAAGTAACCATCTTACCCAAAAGTAATATGTAGGTTAAATGCAATTTCCATTAAAATACCCATGATATTTTTCAAAGAAATATTAAAATTTATCTAAATAACCAAAGCAATTTTTTTTGTTTGTTTTTGAGACTAGGTCTCGCTATTTTTGCCCGTGGAACCGCAGGCTCTCGTCCGGGGTACCACAGACTCAAGCAATCCCCAGCCTCAGCTTCCCAGGTAGCTGGGATTACAGGCGCGCACCACCACGCCCAGCTATTTTTTTTGGAACTAGGTCTCGCTACAGGCCCCAGGTGGGACTTGAACCGCGATCCTTAGCCCCGGCCGCTTCATAGGCTGAAGCTTACAAGCACGAGCCACCGTGCCCGGCCATAAATAACCAAAGCAATTTTGAAAAAAAGAAAAAAAATGACAGCATCATGTGACCTGGTTTGAAACTATATAATAAACTAATTGTTAGAGAGTATGATATTAGAATAAAAATAGATACAGAGATCAATGGTATAGAACTTAGAGTCCATAAATAAATTCACACCTTATCAATACCTAAGTTATAACCTGAGAGCCACAATCATATAAAGGAGGGAGGGGAATCTCTTCAGCAAATATATCTGAAAACTGAACAGTCCCATGTAAAGCAAACTGGATCTCTCTCTCTAACGCCACAAGCAGAAATAGCTTCAAAATGTATTAAAGATGTGGATGTAAAGTCTGGAACCTCAAATCTATATACAGACTGCAAAGAAGATAGCATAAGGGGTGCTTCCCATGGCATCTGTGATAGATGAGTTTTTGGGAAATCAACCCCAAAGGCAGGGGAAATGAAAGAAAATAACAATTGGTACTACATCAAATTGAAACTTTTTGCATAGTGACAGAAAACCTCAGCAGATTGGAAAGAGAGCCTACTAAATGGGAGAAGATATTTGCAAATTGCACATCTGATAAGGGATTAATAGCCAAGGTCGATAAACAAAAATATCCAATTTAGCAACAAAAGCCTGGCTCATGTATTTAGTGTCTACAGGTGGAGCTGGGAAGCTGACAGAGGCCAGACAGTCTAACGTCTCTCTGGTCCCCTACCTCAGATCAAGGTGAACATCCTGGGAGAGGTGGTAGAGAAGGGCAGCAGCTGCTTCCCAGTGGACACCACGGGCTTCTGTCTGCACTCAGCCATCTATGCGGCCCGGCCCGACGTGCGCTGCGTCATCCACCTGCACACTCCGGCCACGGCAGCTGTGAGTATATCGGCTCCCCAAGACCGGCACAGTTCGTGGAGCCGCTCCCCTTGCTCCCAAGCTAGTAACCACCTCATCATTACAGACACTTTCGGAGAGATCTCCTAGGCTCAGATCAAGGTGAGAAGAGAGAATTCCCAAGGCAGGAGCCTCGTCCGCTCCACCTTTCTAATTACACAAGTGTTTTGGGGACAGAAGGTAAAAATGTGTCCTCTCTACCCTTCCATGTCCCTATGTCAGATGCAGGGGTCTTCCCAGCTTCTACTCAGCTTCTACCCAGGCCAGTCCTGCCGGGGGCCACCAGCTCCACCCCGCTCAGTCCTGGCTCAGGCAGAGAAGACATGGGGACCAGGCGTGTACTTCCCTGTCACTGCCCATGCGGCCTATGGGCTGGGGACAGGAGCTCAGAAAATTGGAAAAGAAGACAAGGAGCAGGTGCCCCACAGCCCTTGGGTCATCTCTCCGTGGGTCCCCAAGGTGCTTGGAAGACAGCAGCCACCAGATCCGGGTGTTCCGTCTTACAGACCCTGGACCGTGTTCTCACAGGGCAGCCTTGACAGTGGCCCCTGGCTTTCTCAGAGAGGCCTGCCTGGAGGTACCTTCAGTCCTCCTAGAAGCTGAACCAAGACTGAAGGTGTATCTGTGCCTGTGTGCATCTCTCTGGAGCCTGGGATCACATGTGGGGTGACATGAGGAAGGAGGATCTGTTTCTATTCCTTGCCACACTCCTTGCTTTTTTTTTTTTTTTTTTAAATATCCAAAAAGACAAGTTTTTTTATAAAAAGGGAAGGGAAGTAACAGATGCTTGCACAGACACAGGCGGGCAGGTTTTAGCAAACCCAACAGAGCCAGGTTTGTAACTAGAGATGCCTGTGCAGTCACAGTCGGGAGGAGTGCTGCCTCTGTGGCTTTGCAAAGGGAGAAGGTCGGGGAGAGAAATGCCCGCCTGCTTGTAGGTGGGAAGGAGAGCTGCCACCCGCCTTGCTTTTAATATAAGATGGATGTGGAGCTTACTGCCTGGGTACTCGTACTGCCGCACTGCTGACAAATGGACCTCAGTGGACTTTGCTGCTTGTGAGGAGTCATGGCTGTATGACCTCAAGGCCCAAACTGCCTCTGGGTATTCCCCCACAGCCTGCACTAACTCTGCACCCCTGCCTCTCTTCCTAGGACTAGAATCAGGCAGGAGGCTGCAGGGTGGCCACAGTGGGTCTCTGGGGTGCATTTTTTGCAGCAGCTTTAATAGCCATTGACATGGCTGCTTTGAAAAATGGAGTGGGAAGATACCAGCAGAAGCGGCAAGACTGAGCCGGGGGAGGGGAGAAGGACGGTGCCTTTCCCTCGGCCTTGCTCTCTTCTGCGCTGGTTCCTGGTAGAGCAGAACATCACCGTGCTGCTCCGGGCAGAGGGTGAAGGTGACAGAGGAGCTGGGGAAGCTATAAGCGCTAACCATTCTCATCTCACTACAGGTGTCGGCCATGAAGTGGGGCCTCCTGCCTGTCTCCCACAATGCTCTGCTGGTGGGGGACATGGCCTACTATGACTTCAATGGTGAGATGGAGCAGGAAGCGGATCGAATCAACCTGCAGAAGTGCCTTGGACCCACCTGCAAGGTCTGGCTCTGCTATCCTGAGAAGATGCAGGGGGTGGGCAGGGGGGGTGAGGGGGAGCCTTTCAGAATGCTGATCCATGTTCACTGGACAATGCTTAGACGTGACAGATCAATCAACTAAAAGAGAAATAAAAACCTACCATGCTATTCTGATGACTGGGTGTGTAGCCCAGATATATTTGCATATGTTTACACACTAGGATTACAAACGAGATTTGATTTCCCTTCAGTGTTTGTATGGTCTATTAAGTATTTTTCCATCACTGCTTGAAATCATACCTCATTTTGGAGAGACTATATCACCATGTATCTGAATAGTCCTCTTTGTTGTACAGGATTTGGTTGAAATGATTCTTTTTCCTGAATTTTCTCTAGGTAGACACAACACTGCAATGACGATTTTTCCACCAAATCTTGGTGCATGCTTTCCTTAAGATCAGATCTTAGGGATGTATGTTGAAAAGCTCTGGCTTCCTATTGCCTAATCTATGAAAGGCTGTATTCTGACAGTCTTCCCAAATTTGAATGTCTTTTCTTGTTTCATCTATCTGTCTGTCTATCTATCTATCTCTCTCTATCTATCTATCTATCTATCTATCTATCTATCTATCTATCTATCTATCTATCTATCTATCTATTTACTTATTTATTTATTTACTTGCTTACTTATTTATTGCTGTCTTAACAGAGAAAAACACAATTGCAGTATTGCTCGGCTTAAATATCTGTTTTATAACAGCTCATCATGAGGATGGGCAGCCCAGCCTGAGACGTTTCAGAGCCCAACCTAGGTTAATGAGCTCTTGCTCCTTGAAAATCCTTCTTCTACCAAGGCTCTCGCAGCCCAAGTCTTGTCAGAGAGTCCTGTCACCCCATCTCTAACAAAGATAAATCCCTGCTGCCTCTCCTGACACTCTCTGTGGCCTCACTGGCAGCCGGGAGAGGCCTGAGGTATTCACATCACATCTATGAAACACTGCAGGAACTGGAGAAATGAGGGCATTTGTCATTTGCAAAATCTTCTGTGCGCCGAAACATCTCTTCCCATTTCTCTGGCTCTGGAGAGGGCGCATTCCCGCTGTTTTCAGCAAAAGATGATGTGACAGTGTGCCTGTAATCCTAGTTACCTGGGGGGCTGAGGCTAGGGATCACTTGAGTCCATGGGTTCAAGACAACCCTGGGCAACATAGGGAGACCTAGTCTCAAAAATAAATAAATAAAATAAATCAACCAACCAATCAACCAGTCAATCAATCAATCAATTAATTTATTTTTGAGACCTTGTCTCAAAAATAAATAAACCAATCAATCAATCAATAAATAGATGATGTGATGACCAGGTCAACATTCCTCAGCCTGGGCCCTGCCAGGACAGATCTGACACAGGGGTCACCTCCCATTCACAGGCAGACATCCTTGGCTTCAGAGCATCCTTGAGGTTAAAAGCCATCCAAGAAGAGTCTCTGGCAAGGAGAGTATACCTGGACCTTGGGGTACCAGGCTCCTACTGCCAGTGACTTCCAGTTCCCCCCCTTCATCTGCCTGCCCCAGATGAGTCAGATGCTTTGCCCCAACACTGAGAACAGCTGGTTCTAGTTCCCTTTCTGCCCTCGTTAGCTGGCCGACTTTCAGATCCTGGGATTTCTCGTTCCTCTCTGTAAAACCTGTGCATTCTGTGAGGTGCTCCCTAGGGCCTCTTTCATAGAACGGTGGACCCATGGTGCTGCCAGGGCCACACCAGCTTTATGGGGTGGAAAGCAAGGGCTTGATGTTCACCTATTTCTGCAGAGCCTCCTTTCAAAAGAGCCTCGTGGCGAGTGAGCTGAGTCTCCCAGGGCATGAGGTTGCTTTTGAAGATGGGTCCTCAAATCGAACACCCACTTGCCTATCACCTTCACTTTTGTACAAACACTGGCTTTTTACATGGCTGAGCTCCCTGGTGCTAAACCACAGGCTCTGCCTGTAGAGACCCACCAGGCTGTTTTGTCTCCAAGACTCCTTCGGGTTTTAGAGTAGATGTTTTGGGTAGCATTGGGGTGTTTAGAGAGGAACATGAAAAAGTCAGGGGGGAAGCCTCTATGGAGATTGATCTATATGGAAAATCTCTCCCTCTTCACGAGGGCACAGATGTCTGAAGGTTTTAATGGACTGTTTACTGCTCTACAGATTCTGGTGCTAAGAAACCACGGAGTGGTTGCTCTGGGTGACACCGTCGAGGAGGCGTTTTATAAGGTCTTCCACCTGCAGGCTGCGTGTGAGGTACAGGTGAGCAAGTTCCTCTGGGGAGTGGCCAGGACCGCCTCTGAGAGGCTTGCCAGAGAGGCGAAGGTTCTTCTGGCTGTGTTTTGGGGCATTTGTTGAGCCTAGCCCTCTTTCTCAGGCACGACACTCCTGTAGCCTTCTGGAGTTTTACATGTAGGGTTAGTCTGGTAGCTTTAGAAGATGTACCAGCCTTGTCTAAACCAACACTCAACTCTTGGGTGCCTGTGTCCTGGACAGAGACCCACCAGAACTCCCCAGTTGGACAATGGGACAGACTGTAGTAGGTACATATGAGTTCTTCCTGCTCAAGCGTTACCGGCATACACCTGTTATATCTACCTATGCCTCCGTAGGCACACAGCTGGGTAGGTTTTCGCTCTCTCTCCTTTCCCCATTCCTCCTTACCACTGTCCTTTATCCCCCTTCCTTTCTTTGGTGGGAGGGAGGTAGCAGGGGCCTGTTCAGCTACCTGTGCGTGTCATCTTCATCCTGGGCCGAGCCTCTGGCTAGGAGACCCATCCTCTACCCCAGCTGCAGATGTGGGGTCTGTACATGTGGGCACAGGGCTTTCAGACAAGGAGAGGTGTTGCTGGTGGTATTTTTAGGACTCCATCAGCAGAAAGGGAGACTGTCTGCTCCAGGATGAGTCAGGCCTGTGAGCGCTGGCGACATCCCGTCTGCCCCCTCCTGGCTGGTCTGGGCAGAACAGTGCCCAAGAAGAGCTGCCTTTCTCCTGGGAGTTGTGGGGTGCTCTGCCTTATCCCAGAAGCATCACTAGTGGAGGCTCCACAGGTGGTGCCTTTTCAATGGCTTTAAAGGACTGTGCTGAAAGGACCATTGGCAAGATGGTATGAAGAGTAGCAGAAGGGCCAGCACAGAGAAGGTGGGGCAGGAACAGGTGGGGCAGGAGCAGGGCTTTTCTGATGTGGTGCCCTTATCCCCATAGCACCCCCCCCACCCCTGCCTCCCTGGCGAATGCTCCTGGCTCCAGACTGATGTTGGAACTGGGCCAGCCCACTCCCATGCCCACTTTCCCTTCCCCACTGTTGAACTCTTAGGACTTCTCCATCCTCCTGAAGAAAAAGCTCCCAAGAGAAAATAGCTGCTGAATAATCCATGTCTTTGCACCTATGAATAACCTATGTCTGAGGCAGTGTAGCCCTAAAAGTGAGAGAAACAGCTCTCTCCTAGGCTCCAGACCCCTAGAAATGGCCACTGTGTGATGTAACCAAAGGCATGATGGCTGACTCGCAGTGGGGGGAGAGGGCAGGGCAGAACTGCCAGCGCCTGAAGCCCCCATGCTTCTCTTTGCCCTGCCTGCTGATACTCTCTTTGCATCATGTGACCTTGTTAAAGCATCAGGCAGTGATGGCAGACAACCTCCAGAAGGCCCAGTGGTGTTCCCAGTAGGTGGAGCAGGGAAGCTTCTAAAGGGAGGGATGAAACTGGAAGGTATGGAAGGAAACCAGGAAAAGATTAGATCAAAGATGTGTGCAGGCCCAGGAGGTTCAGGGGTTGCTGGGATTGCACTCCTGGCCAGGTCACTAGTTAGATGACCAGCATGGAAGCTCCATCTCCATCACAGGCCTGATATTCTCCCTCAGGGAACTTGGCAAACAGGCGCATGTGTCTGTAGTCACTTTAGTGGTACAGACTGGGAGCCTGTCCTGTTTTCCTGGGGACAGTGTTCTGTTTGCTCCCCATCAGTTTGGGGTTCCAGGAAACTGGGTCATTCCCAGCTGAGAGAGGCAGCTCCTGCTCTGCTTACAGGCAGATGGAAAGAAGTTTAGATTTCTCCATCTGCTACTCATCACCATGGAAACTGACGGGGGAGGAGGCAGGAGGGAGGAGGCAGCTCTTGAAAGAAGGTGGGCAGGTTTCTCCTCCTCTGTGAATGGTTGGTTCCCAGGAAATGTTGCTTCTCAACCTTCAATGATAAGATGCTGAATGTATTTATCTTCAGCATTAATATGGTATTCTCTCTGCACCAGGTGCTAGCTAGCATTTGTATTTCCATTTTGCAGGTTAGTGAACTATTAGGGGTTGCGTGTGGAATGAAGAAGAAATTGAGATGGAAGAGATTGATAGCGATCTGTGAGGCTAGCTCACAGAATGGGGATCCGGGAAGCATGTCCAGGTCCAACTTGGATGAAATTGTGAAGCTCCTTATATTCCCCAGCAAGGAAATGTAGCAATGATGTAATGGGGAAGTAGTAAAGCATACGTGACATGCAGCAGGGAGGATGTAGGGATGCGTGATAACAGGAGAATTTACCTGTGGGGGCAACAGTCATTACTAATAGGTCATATGTCTCTTGGGACAGTCCAAAGAGGTTAGGAAGCTGGGTTATAGGTGAGACATGCTGTTGCCCACCCTCTAGTGTGCCAGAGGGGGCTAGAGAGATAGGAGGTGTTCCTCTTATCTGAAGCTCCATCTCTTTACCTGCTTCCATGTTCCGCAGTGAACCTAACAGGGAGAGTGTAATTAGGTGCCAAAAACTGAACAGTGAGTTAGTGCAAAGCCAGACTTCAGATCCAGGCAACCTTGTGCCTGAGTCTGTCTCCTTGAATATTCGTCTCCCAGGAGTAGTCAGGGCAGCTGGGAAAGGTTGATGGATGGGCCAAGACCTCCCCTCTGGATCCTGGGCTTCAGTTGCTAGGAGGGAAGACCCAGGTAGGGGGGTCTAGAATCATCTAGATAGTCCTTCAGCCAGTAGGATTGCCCTACCTTTGAGAGTGTGTTCCCTTGTGCCAACCTCTATGTGGGAGGGACTTCAGGATGGGGAACATGGCAGAAAGGCAGGACTTAGACTGGTGAGAGGTAGATTTCCACTCATTGTCATCTTCAGCAGCACACTGTAATCCTTCCACCACCAACAAGAGTTGAGTAGGTGGTGTCCCCAAGCACGGAGCTTTTAGGGTATTAGACAAAGATTGCTTTTGGTGGAAAGCTGGAATAAATGAGCTTTGAGGTCTTTTCCTGGGTGTGTGATCATCTTTTAAAGATAAAAATGGAGCCTTCCATTGGAGACATCACGGAGGAAGAAGATATGATAAATGAGTCTTCTGCTCCCTTTCCCTTGGAGAGTCCTGGGGGTCACCTTGAGAAGGTAGCCTGATTGATCTCCCAGAAGTCTCCTACGGGTCCTTTGGCATTCCTGTGAATTGAGCTGATCCTGGGGTCTGTCCCAGATACTCATCGGTTCATAGGTATGTTTGTCAGCAAGTTTTTCGATTTTAAAGCTGTCAGAGAGACTGGAACACTGAACGTTTTCTATGGTCAGAGAAGTTTCCTATGGTCAGAGTAGTAAGCAGGCTTAGGTGGGCTGTCAAATACTAGCCAGATGCGAGTGTATCATTGCATAGTGCAGACACTGGGCTCATCACAGGCTGTGCTTGGAAGCCACCTTCTCTTCCTATTGCTGCACTTACCAGAAGCCAGGTCATAACCAAGTGTGTCTGAATGGCAGGCACCAGAGTCAGCCGAATATATTGTTAGGAGAGCCTGAAATTAGAAAATGAGGGGAACTGGGCGTGGTGGTGCATGTCTGTAATCCAAACACTGGGAGGCAAGAGGCCTGGGATCACTTGAGTTCATGGGTTTGAGACTACCCCAGTCAACATTGTGAGACCTGCTCTCAAAAAAGCAGCTGGGCATCAATCACAATGCCATGGCAGGCACCTGTAATCCCAGCTACCTGGGAGGCTGAGGCTAGGGATTGCTTGAGTCCGTGGGATTGGGACTACCCCGGCAATATGGCAAGACTTAATCTCAAAAAGAACAATAGAAAATGAGGGGTTTAGCTAGATCAATGAATGTCCTTTAAGATCAATCTAAATCACCTGTTATATGTACACACCACTGGCTACTGTGCACAAAGTCCACTGCCACAGCCTCCAGTAGCACCTCTCCCCTGTGGAGTCCTGCCGGCACTCAAGACCATTGGTGGAGGCTGCCAAACCCAACCCACGGTCTGGCTTGTGCACCAGCATTTCATCTGTCTCTTCTCACTGTGTTTCTGGCTGACTCACCCTGCTGTAGTGGATCCACACTCCCTAGAGACCATTATTTGTCCATCGTTGACCTAGAAGTCAGCCTATTTCTTCTTTTAAAGATATCTAAAACACAGAAAAACACAGTGAATACTATAATCTACACATAATACCAACCACTCGGATTTCAAAATTTAGTAACCTTTTGCTGCACATCTGTTTCTCTTGTAGAAAGAAAATATCACAGAGTAGAGTCCCCTTGTCTTACCCCTTCCCCCCAGGGGTAATCACATTCAGCCTCAAAGTAGGTCTGTATAGGGGTCACTTTTCAGCTCTCTGTATTATTTTATTCTTAAGAATGATGACTTGCTATTTCCATCTTCTCTGCAGTTGCTAAGAACAAACACTAAGAAACTACTAATGCCTCTTTTCCAGGGAACGGGTTTGTGCCAACATGTACCCAGATGGGGTGGCTTTTTTTTCTGGAAGTTAAAAGTCAAATACAGTTGTTTCCCAGACATAGGTGTTTATAATCCTCCTGGATCTCCACTCTCCCATTACATACGTGAGATGGATGCGTGTGGGGGGTGCCTGCAGCACTCCCCAACCCATGAACTGAGGGTTCTTTGCTCCTTGCTGCAGGTATCTGCTCTGTCCAGTGCAGGGGGAGTGGAGAACCTCATCCTCCTGGAGCAAGAGAAGCATCGACCCCATGAGGTGGGCTCCGTGCAGTGGGCAGGGAGCACCTTTGGGCCCATGCAGAAGAGCCGACTGGGAGAGCATGAGTTTGAGGCCCTCATGAGGATGCTGGACAACTTGGTGAGTCTCCTGCCTTACCCTTCCAGGCCAGGCCATTTAAGCTTCACCCCTAGAACAGTCAACACAAGGCAGTGAGGGTGCATGAGGACTATTAGCTTCGCGGTTGAGTTGTTAAAGTCTTTAGACCGTCAACTTGACTGCGATTTGCACTCATTCTGAATCGGGTCAAAATGGGCAGAAACCTTTGACTAACAAGCCACAGGTCCGCATCACCTGCATGTGGCTGTTGCTAGACAAAAGCAGTTTGAACAACAAAGTTTTAATAACAAGGGAAATTAACCAGGAAAACGGAACGTTCTCAAAGCCACAAGTGGCCAGTTATCTCACCCCAGTCACCATTTAGTCCAGAAGCCTCAAATACATGTCCAAGATGGTGCCCCTTTGCCTTTTTAAAACTGAGGCAGGCACTGCAAAGTCCAGTTTTTCTCCGGCATCTGCTCTTTGCTCCCTCTCTCTAGCATTCCGAGCTGCTCCACTTCTCCAAGGCTCTGCAGACTTTTCCAGCGGATGCTGATGCCAACTCAGCTTTTCAAATCTGCTGCCTTGTTGCGGCTCCAGGCATTTGCTTTACCAGGCTCACCTTTGGCGGCGTCTGGCCATACCCACCAGGCCTGCCCTCAGCAGCCCCTGGTTACCCCCGGCCTCCTGTTCTGGCATCTAACTCCATACCAGCTACGTCTCTGCTGGCAACTCTCCCACCATGGCTCCTTGCTACCTCTAGCTTACTCGTCCAGAGGGCTTCCTCTGGTAGGCCACATGGGCCTATTCTATCAGTTTACCATTCTCATCTCTCTCTCTTCCTTTCTCTCCTCTTTCCTCCCTTTTTATATGCTCTCTCTTCCCATTTCCCATTTTCTCTGACTCCATCCATTAGGATATTTTGGTGCCAATATAATTTTTATCTGCGTTATTACCCTGTATCAATTCTCATATTATGAACTTTCTTAAACAGTATTCTTTTTCTTTTCCTTTTTTTGCTACAACTTTTTTGTGATTGTATTTTTTTTTTTATTGAAACAACATGGGTTTATAGTACGTATATGCTTCAGAGGTCTAGGATTACACCTCCTTGCTGTATGTCACCACATCATACCCACCCCCAAGGCACCCATAGTCCTCCACCACATACACCATGATCCTCTTCATCCCCTTGGAAGGGCTTTGGACATCATGACACTCTTAGAATGTCTACTGGAGAAGGAAGGGCTAGGAGAATATTGGTTGGCATGGGGATAGTAGTCTAGTCAATCCCAGAAACAGAGTCTTAGGGGACATTTTAGCGTGCTACTCTTTTGTACTTAGTTCTGCCTTTCTTATCTCATGACTTGAATACGGAAGTCACATAACAACACTCATTGCATGATGAGGGTTCAACAATATTCTGTTGTACTCATTGGACGAATGGAATGGATCGCAGAAGTAGAAAACTGGTATGTCACTAGGGGTGGTCTTTAAAAGATACAATATATCTTAAGACTTTATTCCTTCTTCTGATGTTAACATTTAGTTATGATCTGACATGTAAACAGAACACAATTCAAGAACAAGAGAAAGCACATTTAATGGGGATTTCATTGAGGAAGAGACTCTAGCATCTTAGATCACTCAAATAAGTCAAGAGGAAATCATCTTTGTAACATTTCTAGTATCTGATTCATTGTTTTCATCCTCACTGCTCCTATTCAGGACCTCTTTTTGTTGTTGAGGTTGTTTCTCCTTACCACCTGTTCTTCCAGATCATCTCCATCTTATTACCAGCTGATCATGAGGGTCACTTTATAATGATGAAACATGTGTTTGTACCTTGAAAATACAAGCCCCATTAATATTTGGGTGCTGATTAATTCACACCTGGAGTAAGAGGATCAGATGATTCATACAGGAATTCTCCCAAATCTCTTAAGAAACAGAAAGTCTTCAGGAAACAGCTATTTCAACTGTTTCAGAAGCGTGAGAGAAAAACAATCTACAACAATTGTAACAATTCAGGTTATCTCTTTTGGGTTGATGAAAAATGTAGCATGAAAAACGAGCAAACAGTATCCAGCACAATGTAGAATAATAATGTACAATAACCAAGTGAAGCTCATTTCTAGCTCGTTCAAGGAAGGTTTAGTATTCTAAATCTTCTCAATGTATTTCATGCTCACTACAAAGACTGCTAGAAGGAGATGTGAGGAAACAAGTCCATACCATCATGTGCAGGCCTGAAATAAAAAAGAAAAATGATTAGACATTCTATAGCAGGTAAAAAGGCAGCCTGGGGAGGTCATTAAAAGTCCTTCACACCTGTACTCGGATGTTTATTGCAGCACTATTTACAATAGTCAGGATATGGAAACAACCCAGATGCCCCAAAATAGACAAATGGGTCAGAAAGTTGTGGTATATGTACATAGTGGAATATTAGTCATCAATCAAAAAAGACAAACTTATGTCATCCTCAGCAACGTGAATGGAGCTAGAAGGAATCATGTTAGTGGAAATAAGCCAGAAAGAAAAAGAGAAGTACTGGATGGTCTCACCTATATGAGGATATGGGTAAAGCAAACAAAAGGACAAGGAAAATTTAAAGCTAACTGTCAGCAGAACTGAAGCATAGAGCAAGAGAGAGGGAGGGGGTGATTCGAGGGAGGGATGAGCACAAGAGATTAAGATGATGGTTCATGGATGACAAGGTGGTGGAAGAACCTCAGGGTAGACAATGATATAATTCTTCTGGGGTCCAGGGCAAGGCAGATGCATTTAAGCAAATGCGTGAAATAAGGGGGTTATTTGAATTATGGAGTAGTCATGGAGACAAAGTTGCAGCAGTGAGATGGGAGGAGAAAAAGTTTGCTACTCTCAGTCCCTGCTCAGAATCAGACGGAAAGATTGTCATAAAAGTAAGATAAAACTATGCCTTGGGCCAGCCATGGTGGTGCATGCCTGTAAGTGGCAGCCTAGGAAGCCACAGCCAGGGCCAGGGATCGTGGTTTGAGTCCTGCAGGGGGCACATAGAGAGACCTAGTTCCAAAAAAATATAGCTGAGTGTGGTGGCTCTCACCTGTAATCCCAGCTACTTGGCAACTGAGGCTGGGAATTGCTTGAGTCTGTGGTACCCTGGGTAACATGAGCCTGTAGTTCCACAGGCAAAAATAGTGAGACCTAATCTCAAAAACAAACAAAAAGACACTATGCCTTCCGTTATATTAATGAGTCAAAGGATAAAGTCCTTTGATCCTTTAAAAAAATTCAAAAGGCAGGTGATAACAATTTCATGTGACTTTATAAAAATCATAGCTACTAAGGAGGGGCATATTTGTGTTTAACATGGTTCATGCTGGAACACTGGAAATAGCACCATTAAACTTTGAAACTAAGCAAAGATTCCTGCTGTCAGCATGGTTATTAAAGTTGTTCCAGAATAATATTGGAAATCAAGCCAAAACAGTGAGGCACAAACTATGAGTTATAAATATTGCAAAAGAAATGCAATTTCTATTCTTTATAGATAACATGGTTATGTTCAATGAAATCTGAAGAGTCAACTGAGAAAAATATTACCAGTAATGAGTGCATTTGAAAGTGGTCAGTTATGAAAATGTGTGCAAAAATTCATTTTTTGTGTACTAGCAAATGTTTGAAAATGTAATAATGGAAGAAAACAATCCTATTTGCAAATGCAGCAACATTTTCATAAAACATTAGGGAGAATCCATTTAAAGAAAATTATCATACTTTATCACCAGATGGAAGAGGAAACCTGATGTCAGTGAAGAACTGTAATTTACTCCTGGTTAGACCACCTAAGAGGGTATATGGTCACTTTCCCAAAATTAATCAATAAACTCACTGTAATTCACATAAAAATGAGGGAAGGTCTAAGGGCCCCTTAGCAAAGTATTCTTCCAGGTAAAATTCAGGATAGCTAGGACAGTCCTTTAAAGGAACAGTTATGAGGAATACTTGTCTGTCCCTTCACACAGCAAAGTGGGCTAAAGCTTTCGTATCCAAATGGAGGGGGTAAGTGCAGAAGGAACAGCTAAATCAAAGCAACAGCTTTGGGAATTCAGAAACAGACCCCAGACATCTGAGAATTTAACACAGAACAAAGGGCCTCTTCTAAATCAGATAGACTCCTAGCCATTTGGGGAATGAAATGATGGTGACATTCAAACTTTTCTTTCCAACAAGATAGATTTCCCAATTTATCAAAAATTTAAATATAAAAGTGACCTCACATAAGTATCAAAAAAAGTAATATTTTGAAGCTTTTATGGTGGGGAAGACCTTGTCAAGCAGAGATGGAAAGTCTGAGATCCCGGCGACAGACACTGATAGGATCACATTAACATTCAAAATGTGCAATTTTATAATCACTCCCTCCTCTGTCAGCAAAACTAAAAGATGTACTATGGAGAGTATATTTGCAGTATCTGTGATAGTCAAAAGATTAATACCCTTACTGTAAGAAGAACCAGTACAGATCAATGTGAAAAAGATATAAAAATCTATAGAAAAATGAGCTGAGAATTCAGTTCACAAAGGAAGACACTCAAGTAATTATTAAATGTAGTTATCAGAAACTCAAGTACAACTGGTAAATATGAAAATAGGCTCAAAATTTGGGGATGATGGATATCATAAATAAATTTAAAATTTATATTTTGTACTTTTTGACCTAGTCATTTCCATCCTAGGAATTTTTCAAGGGGAAAATAATTTTCAAAGAGAGAATTATTATATTTAAATAAAAATGTGTAAAATTACTCATTTTAGGGCTATCGATCATATTTTGAAAATAACAAAGTATTCACTACTGTTGGTTAAATTATAAATCCATGTTGTGCCTCTGGTTAAGGTTTTTATGTGTTTATAGATTCAATAATGTGAAAAAATCTCCAAGACATATAAGACATATTGGTAACCTAGAAAAACAGTTTGTAAGGAAACTTCAGCATGACTCCACTTACATACTGTTCTATACATATGCATATATCTCTCTGTAAAATTATATATGAATTAAAATTTTATGTAATATTTTATGTAATCATATTATGTGTAACACATGTAGCATATATTTATATATTACCATACATAATTATATGTAAATAATTGTACAGTGTATTATGTATTGCAAATATATAATTATGTATACATAACATAAATAGCATAATTAAATATAAATAACATAAATAAATATAAATTACATATATTAAGTATTCTATAAAATTACTTGTTTCACTATATTTACATACCCATTTATGTCTGCTTAGAGAGATGAACAGAAAGATCTTTAGTGCTTGTCTCTTGGATGAGATTTTGCATAAAACCCGGTTTTTTCCTCATGTTTCTCCACATGGATTAATTTTTCTACATGGGTCTGTTTTCTTATAACTAGAAAATACCTCACTGTATTTCGTTTATAAAAATAAAAGAAGATAGGCAGCGCCTACAACGGTTCTGACTTTGCCCAAAATGTCTGAATGTTCTGAGCAGCGGTCGGGGAACAGGCTTGCCTAGAGGCTCAGGAGTTCTTGTGTGGAGGCAGGGAAGGCAACAGCAGGAGACTCAGTCTCTTAGTCCAGGTTGCTTCCCACTGACCCATGGATTCCACAGCCCTGAGACAGGCCCAGGCATCAGCATTATTCAAGCTCATGAGATGACTCTAGTGTACATCCATCCAGGTGGAGGCACAAGGGACCAGGGGAAAGTTGGAACTCTGGGTAAGGAGCTCAGTCTGACCCACCAGGTTTTCAGGATTATCTCAGCTCTAATCTGAGGCCTTGTTGGGGTGCAGAAAGGGAAGGGATGAGGGAACAAGATGTGAGGATAGTTATGAAATAAAGCAGAGGAATGGAAAGGGTTAGTTGTCTGAAGAGGTAAATAAAGTTCTTTCTTGTTGTTAAAAATTGATAACTTTTAAAAAATTTAATTTCTGGACAAAATGTGATTTTTCTCCTCAGGTGTGGTCACCGTAGTTCTCCCACCACCAAAGCACGGATGCTCCATCCCAATGGGGTGCCGAAAATAGAAAAGATATGTGCCTTAGATAAAGAACACATTTATCTATTCTCTGGCGAACTAGAAATGGTTTCAGCAAGTCTCTTATCTGAGACATCAACCCCCTAACCTCCTAGGAATGTCCCACCAGAGAGACATGTCCCTAAAAGATAAAGGTGTTTACTCCCACAATGGTTTTTCTGCTAAAGAATCCCCCCCCACCATCCCTCCTACCTCAAGTGCTACATACCCAAGGATCCTGGTTTTTTTCCTTCATTACTGACACATTGTAACCATTCCTTTACCAGGGTATTCAAGGGGACCTGGAACTTCTAATAAATGACTCAGCACATGTTCACTAAGCCCGATCTATACTCTAGTTTGTCTCTGTCTTAGATTGTTTTCAGTCTCTTCCACCCATTTTTCTTTTTCCTATCCGCAGCTTCCAACACATCACCATAGTCCCATATGCTCTTCCCCACCCTATTTTCCCCCTCCCCACCCTCCTCTCCCCCTCCTATCATGGATGCCTGGGTTTTCAAGGTCTGTCTTTGTCTGCTCCTTTATTCAAACCGAGTCCTTTAGATGGGAGCAGGGCATGTGTGCAGGTGGGTGCATGTACACACCCTCTCCCCCTCATAAGCGGTTCTATTTTTCTCTTTTTCAGGGGTACAGAACAGGTTACACATACCGCTACCCCTTTGTCCAAGAGAAAACCAAACACAAGAGTGAGGTGGAGATCCCTGCCACGGTCACCGCCTTTGTGTTTGAGGAGGACGGTGCACCAGTGCCCACCCTGCGGCAGCACGCCCACAAGCAGCAGAAAGAGAAAACCCGCTGGCTCAACACACCCAACACCTACCTGCGGGTCAACGTGGCTGACGAGGTCCAGAGGAACATGGGTAGCCCTCGGCCCAAGACCACAGTAAGGCCACGGCGGGCGGACTGTTGTGTGGGAAGTGACATTAAAGGGGAAACAGAGCAGATCTCCTTTGGGCCTGAGGTGGTCATTTCCCCTTGGGGGTTCCTGTCGGGCACATGGGATCAACGGCTCACCCATTTCTGGTACCAGTGGGCTGAGTTTTTGGGTTCTTGACTCTAGTTTCTCCAAAAGGCCACTGAACCAGGTCTCTCCCAGCAAAACGAAGTCAAGAAGCCATTGGTTATTGCTGTTTGCTTCTCCATCTGCAGGGGCTTCTGGGAAATTCAGGAAATAGGTGTCTGATATTTGCATATATGGGATGTCTGATGGCATCCCAGAATGTGGGTGGGCTCTTCTCTTTGTTAAGTTGTCCTTCATCTCATGTCCCCTACCCCCCACATGCACTCGCGCGTGCATGCGCGCACACACACAACACACCCCAGCCAGATAGAATCACTCCCTGGTAACTAATTGTTGTGAGTTGCTCAACAAGATGCAAGGACTCCAATTGAAGTTCAAAGCTGCAGGTTTATTTGCTAGAAGCTGGTGCACTAGGGTCAAGAGAGACCCCAAGCAGTTTCTGTTACAACTTTTTATACCACCCCCGTTGTGAAGCAAGCACTCAGCAGGTGTATGGTATGCAATACTGTTACTGTAGGACACGTTCCCATAGCTACAGTTTTCCACTAATGCTGACATCCATCATCAGGAGGACAATACTGGTGTCCATCATCTATCAGGTGGACAAGACGGCTGTCAGAAACAACCAGGGATAAGGGGAGGGAGAAACAGGATGTGGGACC
Source organism: Uropsilus gracilis (assembly GCA_004024945.1). NCBI lineage: Eukaryota > Metazoa > Chordata > Mammalia > Eulipotyphla > Talpidae > Uropsilus > Uropsilus gracilis. The sequence goes on from PVHY01007984.1 coordinate 29,292, forward strand.
AGCCAGCCAGGCGAGTACTTTTCAGTGAGGGCAGGGAGAGGACACTGGTTTCAAAATGGAGGTTTTAAACAAAATGGAGTCACTTCAATCCATCTGTTCCCAGCACTCAAATCAATGAGTCATCAGTACTGGATTAAATTGCAGCCTTCCTGTTCTAGCTGCTTGCCAGGGTTCTGCTTGGACTCCACCATGTTTTGTGGCCTGGACAGCATGGGCATGGGCAGCTGGGTCATTTGCTGCCCATCTCTTCTGGGAGACAATATCAGAGGCCCAGGAGAACCTTCCACACAGTCCAGTCCGTTGGTCCCGGTCCCATGGGGTGGAAACCTGGGCAGAGCAGGTGGCCTTGACCTTGCCCTCACGCCTGGCCTGTGTGTGTCCAGTGGATGAAGGCTGACGAGGTGGAGAAGTCCAGCAGCGGCATGCCGATCCGGATTGAAAACCCCAACCAATTTGTGCCTCTTTACACTGACCCTCAAGAAGTGCTGGACATGCGGAACAAGGTAAAGCAACAATCCGGTCATCGTCCTTTCTCCTCCTTCAGCGCCTGGGCTGGGGGAGGAGGGAGGTGGAATGGGGCATCTCGAGTCCTGTAAATGTGAGCTGTTTCCAGGATGCATCTAACTTACCGACATCCCAGATGCCTCTTCTGGGAACAAAGCTCGTGGATGCTGGCTGCAATCCAGGCTCTGTGCGCATGGCTGTCCTGGACACTTTCAAGATTTCAAAATCCCTTGTATTTGTTTCTTGATCTTTCCTGTCCCCTCGTTTATATGCTAATGTTATTTGAAGAGAGTCAGTTGTAAGAGCCCACCTCCAGGAGGTCAGATGCTCTCGCAGACACTGGTCCTGTTTGTGGCCCAGAGACCCTCTGTGGTGCTTATTTAAAAGGCCTGTTCCTATTCACTGGTCTCAGTAAAGAGAAGAGACCAACAGGCCAAACACTGACCAATAACTTGCAAGAAAAGGAAGGTGGGAACCCCCAGAGGGAGTGAGGGGAAGGGGAAAAAGAAGGGTCATAACTCTACATAGATGACTAAATCTGTATGAAGAAAATAAAATAAATTAATAATAAGATAGATAAAAGGCCTGTTCCTAGCTGAGTCCTATCGCCCCCCCCCCAACTCTCTACCTCCCCCACCTTACCCCTAGAAATTCAGATCCAGTTGACGAGGGGGTGGCTCCAGGAATTTTAAACAGATTTAAACAAATCTCAGGAAATCCTCAGGGACATTATTATCAGTTCCCCCTCAAGGACCTACTATGCCTCGTTTCTCTGCTCACCTCTTAGCGACGCCCTCAGAGTGAATGAGAAGCTGGTGTTTGACTACAGCCAGTTCCCTTGGAACAGATAGTGAGGCACTTTCAGAGTGACTGGATGTTGGAAACAGAGGGGACAGGCGTCCAAGCCGCGGGAGGACCTTAGGGGACCGAGTCCCAGACCCCACTGCACACCAGGAGGTGCTGGAAACATCCACGCCCAGACTCCACACCCTGATGCTCACTCACATGCCCTTTCCTTTCCACAGATTCGGGAACAAAACCGACAGGATGTGAAGTCAGCGGGGCCTCAGTCCCAGCTCCTGGCCAGTGTCATTGCTGAGAAGAGCCGAAGCCCGGTACAGCAGCAGCTGCCCTTGTCTGGAGGGGAAACGTGTTTGCCCTCCGGGTCTTCCGAGCCCGGGGCAGGGCAGCAGGGCCCCTGAGTCCTCGTGCTCACTGTCCACTGTGACCTTGGGCACTGGTGCTCTGGCTGCAAACGGATGCTTTGAGGACTGGAGTGTCTAATGATGCCCCCCGTGGGTGCTGGGCCCGCCTCCACCCCCAGCCCGCCCACGGAGTGATCTGACTCCTGCCCTTCCCCGTGAGCGCCATTCTGCCCTCTTAGTGGCCTGCAAAGCAGGCATCCCAGGAACACGGCTGGCAGCCCCCAGCTCTCCTAGGCCTGCCCGCCCGAGTGTTTCTGGCCTCTGAGTGTGGAGGTGGCAACTTCAGGCCCTAGCTCTGGGGAGCTGCTCTCGTGCTTACCAGGGGAGGCATGTACATAGGGACCATTGTGGGATGAGAAGGGACTATAGTGACTGCAGAGTTAGGAAGTAGAAAGTCCTTGTCTCCATGCTTGCATAGAATAGTGTTTGGTGCTTAGCACAAGAGGTGAGATTGGGATTCTAGCTTACCCTGGGAATCACTGTTGCTCGTTGCCAAGCATCAGAGGGCATGGCCTTCTCCTTGCCGTAGGAAGGGAGGAAGTGCAAGAACTGGCCTCTCTGCAGAGCCAGTGGCGGTGCTGGGATGACTTGAGTCAGCTGCAGCTCACAATGGGTGTCCATGGCCAGAAGGTCATGTCAGCCCTCACTTCCATCCGCCTCACCCGAAATGTGTCCCAACATCAAATGTGTCCAGAGCCAAGGCCAGAAATGGTCCATGATGCTGCGGGGGGAGGAGGAAATTCAAGCGAAAGAGCAAAATCATTTCAGATTCTGCCCCCTACAGCCTGGCTCCCCTGGGAGTCCCTCTTCCTGGGATCCTGGGCTTGGATTCTCTCTTAAACTCCATGATTGCTTCAGATAGCTCCCACACCCTTCCACAGGAGTCCATCAGACCAGGGGTGCAGCCTGGGGGGGGTATGTATTGTGGCCCAGCTGCTCCAGACCCCCTTGCCTGGGTCCTCTCTCTGGTTCCTCAGTGTCAGGGTGCTGCCTTCTCCAAGGCCAACATGAGGATGCTGCAGTAGGGACACAGGTTGTGGGGTTTGAGTTTTAGTTCCTGTCTTGGGCTAGTGGGGCCAAAGGATGCCCGAAGCTTACCCAAGGTCCAGCTGGTCATCTCCTCAAAGCAGGGGTCACCACAGCCACAGAAGTGTGAACACAGTGATTTTGCCAATGACTCCCCCCTTCCCTCCTCCCCCACCCCCACCCCCACCAGGGACCTGCAGTACAGGCAGGTTGAAGACCTGGGATTCAGGACCTTGTCCCCCTTGTAATGTGTGACTCTATGCAAAACAGAACTGAGTTTGGACTGAGAATGCGGAAGCCTCTGTGTGTTTTGCATATGACCTACTGTGTGCCGTGGCTTGTGCTGCTGTTGGGTGGGGAGGGGCTTGGCGGGGAATGCGAGCATGAAGCTGGCCGGAGCCCACGCTTGGCTTGCTGGGTTTTGGCTGGCTGACCGTGGGTCTCTGACTGTATCTGCATAGCGATGGCTTGGATGCACCCGCAGGAGGGATTGCAATAAAGGTGTGTCTTCTCTTGGGGAGCATCCTTCGATTTCATTTCTGGAGCAGAGGGTGGCCCCCTGTTTTCATCCAGGCAGTTGCAAAGAATCCTGGTCTGGGGGTGAGGGAGGGGTGACCAGCCCTGCCCTGAGGCCCCAAGCTGTTGCCAAGGAGCTGCATGGCACGCTGTTCCTAGCACGCCCGCTGGCAGCCACAGGAGTCTGAAAGGCAGTTCGGGCCTGGGCCCAGCCCGCACTTAAGAGCAACACACACTCTGTGGTTAACTTTCAGTCTACAGAGAGCCAGCTGGTGTCCAAGGGCGACGCAGATACCAAAGACGACTCCGAGGAGACGGTGCCCAACCCCTTCAGCCAACTCACTGACCAGGAGCTGGAGGAGTACAAGAAAGAGGTGGAGAGGAAGAAGCTGGAACTCGAAGGTAAGCAGCCCCCGGTACTGACACTTTGGGTTCGTTCAGGGGGTGGGGAGAGCCCAGGGAACCCGAGGAAGCAGCAGAGCAACACGCAATCTCGCGAACTCCTGCCCTCCCACAGCCCTGGGGCTCACTCTCACCCCATCTTGCTTCCCTTGTCCATCTCACAGGCTTCTCTCTCGTTCTCAGTCCTAGCCTCAGTTTGACCTTCCTGCACATCACCAGTGCTATCCATATTGGCAACCACTGTCAGTCAGTTCCATGGCATCTTTCATGGCCTCCTCTGCCCTCTCCCCTGGCAATAAACTTGCTCATTCTGGTAGAGGGCTGACAGTAGAGTCAGTCCACATGGCTTGGGTCAGTCATGCCAGAGATGTGTCAGTTCAAAGACAATTATAATAAAGATTTGTATTTTTTTTTTTTTTTTTGAGACTAGGTCTCGCTATGTTGCCTGGGATAGTCCTGATCCCATGGACTCAAACGATCCCCAGCCTTAGCCTCCCAAGTAGCTGGGACTACAGGTGTCCACCATGGCACCCAGCTGCTACCAGGTCTCGCTGTCTTGCCTGGGGTAGTCTCAAATCCGCAAATTGAAGCGATCCCAGGCCTTTTGCCTCCCAGTGCTTGGACTACAGGCACATGCCTCCACGCCCAGCTCAAGATTTGTATTATTAATAACCACACCTGGTATAAACCTGGCAGCTGCAGCTGTCAAAACTCTCCTCCAGTTCACCCTGTTCTGGTTTTACACTCTTTTTTTTTTTCATTCTGCAGCTAAGCCCATCTGTCCACACTGACTTTCAAACATCCAGACACACAACAGCTTGTCAGCCATGGGCCTGCCATCCCTTGCTAGCATGGTGTCCCTTCCCACCCAGCCAGACCCAAAGCTCCAGCTCTTTAGACTCCATCTCGAACTACTTGCAGTGTGGGAGCCCTCTCTTCTCACCCTCAGCCCCCACACTGACCTGGTCCTTTGCTACATGATCACTCCCAAGTGATCAGAAACAAAATCCAGCTAGACTCTTCCCCCTCGGGGCAGGGTTTTCTTCTAGGATCCCCTCTCCAGGCAGAGTCACCCACCTTCTTGGCACAAAGCAGGCCCTGAGAAAACTATTCCTGGTTTGCTTGGAATTCTTAGCATTGGACTGGAAAAAAAAAAAAAAAAACCCAGATAGAATTCTAACAGTGGTGCTTTTTATACCCAGAGATTGTGTGGACTAAATGTGGACACTGGAGAAATTAAGTAATAAGTGGGCTACCTGCCAACAAATCATCGGTAGGGAGTCTCCTATGCATGCCGACCTCAGCAGGGAAACACAGTCCATCAGGGGACGCACTTTGATGGAGGAACTAGTAGGCTACTGGCCTCCCTCCAAAGAAAGCAAAAATGGGGGGGGGTAGTGGGAGCAGTTAATGTCAGTCAGGAGAAATGAGGACCAAGAAGAGGAACCACTGGCTCCCTCTGTCCCTCCCCCCACCCCAGCTTGCCTCTGTTTGCGATGGTTTTCTCTATTTTCAGGAGAGAAGGAAGCCGCCACCCAGGAGCCTGGCTCGCCCGGCAAGTCTGCGCCTGCTTCTCCAGCGCAGAGCCCGGTGAAGTCAGACACCAAGAGCCTGGTGGTGTCCCCATCCAAGTCTGCGGAGGGTGAGTGAAGAGCTCGGGGAGCTGGGGGAGCAGGACCACGCAGAGTGGCAAGGGGGCCTGCACCTTCTAAAAGGCCCCTGCCTTCCCATAGTATGACCCTCTCCCCACGAAGTGTCCCCCTGCTATTTCTGGACAAACTGGACTAGGAGTTGCCAAATGTCTACTTGTTTGTCACAGGCTGTGACTGTACTCCACGCCCACCTTCTCGATTCTAACCCCGACGAGGCTGGCGGATGGGCTCCCCCCAGTCCTCCTAGGGATCTTGTGAAAATGCAGATCCTCATGCTGCAGGTTAGGGCTGGCGCCTGAGACTCTGCATTTCCATCAAGCTCTGAACTGAGGCTGATGTTGTCCTTCTGATGTTGCTGATGTTGCACCTTTGCTGCACACTGAATTATCCGGGAAGCTCTAAAGAGCTTGGATCTTTAGGTCCCAGCTTTGAGTTAAAAGCTCTGGGCATGTGGTCAGGTAGGATGGCAGCCTGGAGTGTAAGATCTCTCCAGGTGGGTCTAACATGTCCTTGCGTGAAGAACCACTCCATTAGCTGAGAGAACTAAGCTCTAGGCCCCACTCAATTGCTAATTTTAGAGAATCAGGTAGTCTCTGTGCCTCAGTCTTCTTGTCTGTCAAATGGGCTACTAATAGCCCCCCTTTTAAGGTGCTTTGATGTACATATAAGGGAAACTGTAGATAAGAACATACTTTGAGGACCAGGTGCGGTGGTGTGTGCCTTTAATCCCAGCCTAGGGAGGGAGGCCGAGGCTAGGAATCTCTTGAGTCTGCAGGTTTGAGACCCGCCCGGGGCAACATAGCAAGACCTGGTCTCAAAAAAATAGCTAGGCGTGGTGGCGCACACCTGTAATCCCAGCCACCTGGGAAGCTGAGGCTGGGGATCGCTTGAGCCCGTGGTACCCTGGGCAATGTGAGTCTGCGGTTCCCTGGGCAACATGGCGAGACCTCGTCTCAAAAAGAACGTATTTTGAAAGAATAGAAGAATGATTTAAATGTCAGACCTACTTAAGGTTGTGATTAATCATGCACACGTGGTAGGTATTAATACTACCGTAGTCTCTGCCACCTCGAGCATGGCAGTGGCCTTCATGGCTCCTGGGGCTACTCCTGGGCATGAGCACTGCGTCCCCAGGTTCCCCCAGGTCCCCCTGCGCCTCCTCCAGGAGCTGCAGCTCACTGGCCTCCTGGCATCTTCACCCTCCCGGGTGGCATGGCCACATGTGGGTGCTGAGAGACTCCCCAGCCCCCCAGGTTCCCCCGAGCCAACTGCTGCCTCATGTGAAGGCCCTGTGTCGCCAGAGGAAACCCATCTGCTTGAGGCCGGAGCCCTAAGTGGATGCCCCCCAACTGTCTGTGTTCATTGTCTCATCGTGGTGCTGTCAACCTGTCTCCACAGTGTCTGCCTTTCTCTTCCCATTTGTGCCTTCATCAAAGGAGTTTCCTCTGAATCTGAATACTTGTCTCTGTAGTAAGTATAGAGAGGCTGTTTACTAACTCCATCACTTGAACGGGGGAGGGAGGACTTTCTCAAAACAAATATATTTTTTGCCTTTTTTTTTTTTAATGCCGCCCACGTCCCTGCCTTCGGGAGGTTTTATTTCCTGGCTATAAAATTCATGACTAATTCCATAAGTGCTATGCATGGACTAGGCTTTTCTCTAGGGTATGCACACATAGGACACACATATGTGCAAACACACACCCTCCTCATATGGGCATGGTACCTGGAAGCAGCGATCCACAGTGACTGGGGGGCCAAGCCCTGGGTCCCTGTGATGGAGTGCTTCCAGCCCCTGGAACAGCCCTGCCTTGCTACTCCTAATCCCGGAGCCCTGACCTCTTCTCTGACTGGGGGCCCGGGCCTGCATGGCTGGGGGCAGACTCCCTCCACAGATGCATGTATTCCCACCACAGGAGGAAATCCGGGCTCATGGAGGAGTAGAACAGGGGTGACAATTCCATTTCAGCTCCTGGGAGCCCCTTAGAGAGACCTCTGCTCTCAACTGAACTGGACAGGAAGAGGGATATGTCATGGGGGGGGGGTGAGACTAAGCCCTCTCTGCCATTGTTCCCGTTATGGCAGTATTTCTGCTTCTCTCAGCTCTGCTGTGTCCCTGAGACAAGTGGGGGATGCTGCAGTGAGCTGTTAGAAAAGTAAAGGTCTTCTCTGAAGACACTTTCTGAAGCAGAAAGAGCTGGGGAGCCCAGGGCCTCCATGAAGCAGACCCCCTGCGATGAGGGATGAGGTTGTGGCAACTTGGGCTGACTGGTGTGAAGTGGGGCTGGTGGCACTGGCCTGGCTGCCTGGTGGCTTGCCTGGAGGCCAGAAAGGGCTGACCCTTCACGTTCACATTAGCTCACTCGTTAGGTCGGGAATGGTGTTTGTCTGCTGTTTTTCACCGAGCTCTCAAATCCTCTTGTGCAAGTCACTTCCATGTCATTCTTCATCTGTCTCTCTGTCTTGTCTTTCAAATCCTCTTCACATGTGGCCATCCCCTCCTCTTAAAGTACTCCCAACGGTCCCTGCCCCTGTGACCCCATCACCCGGGGACTCCTCACGGTGTGGTTAGCCATCTCAAACAAGTCATTTAAAACACAGTAGAATGGAAAAGGAACACCAATCCTGACTGGATATAATGCTGTTCTAACCCACAGCCTTGTTATCTGGATAAAATGAACTAATGAGTAGCAAGGACCTTGTAACTGGCTTACAGAAATTAGTTCTTAGGGTGTAGTGTTTGGGGGAGTATGAGAGAGAATTCTTCACTCCCTGTTTTAAACCACTCACTTTTGGGGTGTTTGGTGATGCGGAGATCATGAAGTCATGGTGCGTAGTAAGAATGTTTTTTACTGAAATCAGTTCAGTGTGGGTTGACTGGGCTCAGCTGGATGGTTTTTGTGCTCCGCTGAAGTCAGCTGTGGTCACGTGGGCACGTAATTAAACTAGAATTCCAAGATAATGCACATGTGTCCAGCCCCTTAGCGGGGCAAGCGGGAAGTTGATCAGTTTCTCTCTTCCCCACCCTCTGCCTCCTTCCATGTGGTCACAGGGCCTCTCCGTGTATGTTTGCATTAGCCTCCTTGCACGTCACGTGTAGAGACTCGGGGCTCCCCAAGCTATAAAGCAGAATCTGTGAGGTCTCCTTTTAAGTCTTTGGCCTGAACTGGCTTGCTGGCACTTCCTCTGCTTCCTTTTGGTTCTTGGGAGCCCCAAGCCAGCCCAGATACTGCAGGGGGACCCCACAAGAGCGTGACACAGTTTGCTGGAGTCACATTTGCATATCAGCTTCCACACACGAAAAGCCTCTTTGGATACTGAGGCACATTTGTCTCCCAGCCACAGTGAGTAGGCTCCCCTCTCTTGCTGCGAGGAGCGCTGTCTTGGCCTTGGGGGAGGTCGAGGCAGAAGGCACCCTCCTTCTAAACCCATGGTTCCCAGTGTGTGGTGGATGTGCTACCTGTGCCGGAATTACCTGGGTGTTGCTAAAAGATATGTCTCTTGGCTCATCTTCTGGTTCAAAATCCACAGCAAGCGCAATGGAGGAATTAGGTCTTCACAAGCTTCTGTTGGACAGAGCTTCTTCTGAACATGGGTGCTTGAGAGCCTAGAGCCAGGTGGAGCGCTCCTGATGCCTCTCTGCCAGCCACTGTCCAGCTCACTGCCTGACTATGAGGCAGCTCCGTTTGCTGGTCTGTTCCCTGGCACCTCTCCTCCAGGCACTGTGGGGGGCCCTGGTGACTGTTCCCTCATGAGTGCCCTGCATGTGGGCCAGCAAAGCTCGTGGCTCTGTGTAATTTTTTAAGACTTGTAACGAACTTTCTATGGCTTCTCTGGGGGGGGGGAGGGGGGTGTTAATGGAGCCTCCTCCCAGCACCAGTGTCATGGTAGGTGGCAGTTACCAATGCCCTGTGCCTTGGGTATATAATTCATAACCAGTCTAGTTGGACTTGGGTTCTGAAACGGATCAACAGCCCTGTTTGGGGGCCGTCCGTGGGTGTCTCTCCTGCTGCCGACAGGGCTCCCCTCAGCATGCAGGCAGAACAACATCCTCCTGGGCTGATGCGAGGATGGTAGCTGGTGGCTCTTCAAGCCTGGGGAGGAAAGGTGGCCTTGCATGGTCAGTCACACGGGGACCACATTCTTGCCCCCGCCCTCCTCCCAGTGCCCTGACATGGAAGAGCCACCTGCTGAGGGGAAGCCAGGCCTCCTCTGGCCTCACCTGAGAAAGCCAGCCGCAGAGAACAGGGGCTGGACGTGTCCTGCCCTGAGGGGTGATTGTCAGAGGAGTTTCCGCACTGCCTGGCCAGCTTGGTTGGTGAGGGAGCTCTCAGAATGACGCACGCAAGTCTAAGATGGATGTATCAGCAACAGGCTTTGAGGAGAGCAAGATCATTGTCCGATGCCAGGAGAGGCTCGAGCCAGACTGTCAGGAGACACACATAGACTGGCAGATCACGATCGAGTGAGTGACCAGGGCAGCGGCTGGGAAGCTGGGGGAGTGGCCATTCCTGGAAGGGGACGTCACCGGACCAATGCTTGATGGCTGAGGGATGCTGAAAAATCGTGTCCAAGTTCTCTGCCTCCCCACAAAGGCCTCCCTTCCTCCCCAGCTTCTAGAAGCCTTTCAGCCCGTGTCCTCCCAACCCACGGGAGGTGGAGGTGGCCCTGGCTGCTGAGTCAGTCCACTCCATACCATTCACTCTCCCAGTGCCCTTTCACCCTCCCCTGGCTTCCTGTCTACCATCCTTGGACCAGCCCCCACTCTCCATCTCTGCTGTACTCCAGCCACCCCCATACCTACCCCTGTTCCCAGAATCCCAACCTGGGAGAGCAAGGCAGTGGTTCTTCTGGGGTGGGGGTGCTGGAAGGTGAGCTTCCTTTGCCCTGGAGCCTTCACAGCTGAAGACTGGTTGAGAGCTCTGACCTTAACCCTCTGGGCTCTTCTTAGAGAAGCGTCTGGGCCCTGGGAGGGAGTGCTTGATACCAACGGGAGCCTGGAAAGTGTTTCTTGCTGGAGCCCTTCTTTCCATCTTTTCTCTTGGCCAGGAGAAGTCCCCACCCCCCGCCCCCACTGCAGAGGTCTGGCTCGTGTGCTGAGGGACTGGTGATCTCCATTTGGAACATGGCTCCCCAAGGCCCCTTGTGCCTCCATGAGCTGGTGGAGCCCCACGTCTAGTTTGAGCTCCCCCAGACTAGTCATGGTATGACAGCTCTCTGAGGTGCTGGTGGGTGCGCTCACTGTGGCTTCAGTTGGATGATGAGAAGAACCTTAAGTGCCTTTTGCCTAAATCAAGACATGGATGAGGGAGGAGCAGAGGCTGCTGCTGAGGTGGACGGCAGGGCAGGTGTGGACAAGGGGCATGGGCGAAGAATGTGTTGGAAGGAGGACACCCATTCCTACCAGGGCAGGAGGAAGCACCTGGATGCACAGCGGGGGTCCCTCTTCTCCAACCGTGTTCAGGGGCCTGGAATCAAGTGCAGTCGTCTTAGCGGGTCAGGCTCATGAAGCATGACTGGACGGGTCTTCTAAATGGGCGTGCAGAGGGGCTCAAGCTGGAGCTGCAGCGCCATGGTGGCGGGGGGGTGGTGAAAGTCCAGGAGGACAAGGGTGAGGACGGGGCTCTGGGCTCAGGGCTGCTGTTGGTCTACACTGCTGGGTCCCGTTCAGTGTAGACGTCTCGGACTGGGGCAAGAAAGAGGGTCCAGGGCATTGACTTAGCTAAAACAAAGCCGTTCACACTTCTGTGTGTTCGCTCAGTGTAATGTTGCCGATTGTGGTGCAAGCTTCAGGGTCTTTATTGGTCCTAGCAACCACACAGACACACCAGCCAGGGCAGGGGCAGGGCTGTGGGGACTAGGGGACAGGCGAACTCCCAGCCCCCTCTCCATACCCCCGGAATCTTCACGCTCTTTCTCTGGACTCACTCCCTGGCATTCTCCTGTTCTCTCTCACCCTGGGCCCTGGGGTGATGCCAGCCTTTTAGCCTTTCCTCCCAGGCTCAGGTGTGCCCATGTACACACGTGCACACCCACTGGGCTAGGCATACACACACTGAGGAGGCCCCAATACCCCAGGTGCTGGCTATAGAGGCCAACGGAATAGAAAAATGTGACCAACTCACCCTGGTCAGGCGCCTGGCCATTCTTAGATCCTGCAAGCATTGTTTGAGACCTTCTATGAGCTCGTTGACCTGACAATTAGACATAGCCGTGCCCTGATTTGTTTCCGCTTTGAGGGGGAAGCTATTTTTGAAAAGTGTGATTGGTTTGAGTTACTGTATTGGAAGTTGACATAGCAGTGGAAGGAGTGAGAAAGCCTACCTGGAAGCAGGGGTGTGATCAGGAAGGACGTTAAGGGCATGGTCATTCTCAAGCCGAGTCATTGTAGGGGGTCATGGTATGGGGTCCTGTCTTCCAGACAGGAGAGACAGGCTGTGATGACAGAGCAGAGGCCAGAGCCAGGGGCTTGACGAGGCCCAATAGCCCATGAAGTGAGAAGAGGCGGGGTAGAGAAGGCTGAGCATTACGTTGAAGGTCCTGCTAGGACCTGGCCACGGAAACAGGTGGTGGGAGAGGAGTGAGGCAGCAGGATCAAGGGCGTCAGAGACCTCAGTAGCTGATGATGACAGGATGGGGCTGGGCAGTAGGAAGAATGGAAATTAGCAACCAAGGGGCCTTTCCTGAGGGAAAGGCAGCCTCTTTCTTCAGTTGCTTAAGATGGAGCTTCGACTTGCCCAGCCCACTTTGGAAGTTATGAAAAGGCCTCTGTTAGAACAACTGCTATTGGTCTACACTGCTGGTCCCCTTCAGTCTAGAAATCTCGGGCCAGGGCAACAAGATGATCCTGGGTATGACTTGGCTAGAAAGTGAAATTAGCCTCTCTCACTGTCCCCCGATCTCACCCTCTGTCCCATCCTCCCTGGAGCCATTGTGTCCTGCCTGTACCCCTGCCAGGAAACTAGCCTCTCCCTGAAAGCCCCACCTTCACCCCCCTCCTTTTGTGCGGCCAGCCTGACCATGCCCCCGTACCCCTGCTCTGTACCTCATGCACCCATTCTCTCTTCTTCGGGTTCACAATGATAAGAAGCCTGGACTGGCTGTCAGGGGATGGAGGCCTGCCACTCTGTCACTGTTCATGTAGGCGTCTGTATAATGGGGAGGAAGTGAGGCTGATGATCTTTACTTGCCTTTCTGCTTTTCAAAGGCTATGTCTTTATTACTTCCTGCCTGCCTCTCCATCCAGGCACTGCAAAACCCAAGTGGAAGCAGGGCTTGGGGTGAGGAGAAAGGACCCCAGAGGGTGCCGTCTTGGGGTCCCAGTAGTTCTGACTTTGTCCCTGGTGGCGTTCCTGGCAGGTTCCCTTGGGGTACAGGGAGGCTGAGGCTCCCCATGATGGCTAGAGTGGGCCAAATAGGCATATTCCCCTTTGGTTAGTCCATATATCTTGGGCACATGAGGTCCACACACCACCCAGGGACCTCACCCTTGCCCTGTCGTTCGGAAACCTCCTCAGGGTGTAGTCAACGAAACGGGTAGGAAACATGTACCTTCCGCCATCTGATGAGTAAAGCTGATCCCGTGTCATGGCTCCTCTGGGTTGTGCTGTGCGACCCTGTGTCCCCTTCCTACAGCCTCTCTCCTCACTGCCGGTTCCCTCATTCTGTGCCTAGAACATCTCTGGACCAGGCCCTTACCAGGCTCGCCGCCTTGTTTGGTCACTGTTGCCATCATTGCCTGTTTACATGTGTGTCAAGAGCTAAGAGTTATTGGACCACCAAAGGCTCATTCTCCAGGGCAGGCCGTGTGGAAGGGGTGCAGGATTCGGACACAAGCCCTCCCTGCCCCCTCTACTGCCAGTCTCCTCCCCCCTGTACCCCAGACCGACTTGATAATGTGGCTTGGAATTGGTTCGGTTATCTCCAGGTGAAAGCTCTCCTCTGATCGAAATCTCACGGGTCCATCTTTTGATCTTTTTCTAGAAGGTGCTCAGAAGACAGAGACAAGCAAAGCCACCACCGAAGGCGACACGACGCAGCCTGAAGGGGTGGTGGTTAACGGGAGGGAGGAGGAACAGACGGCGGAGGAGATTCTGAGCAAAGGCATGAGCCAGATGACCACCAACGCCGACACAGATGTTGATACCTCCAAGGACAAAACCGAGTCAGTCACCAGCGGCCCCATGTCTCCGGAGGGCTCCCCTTCCAAGTCTCCCTCGAAGAAGAAAAAGAAATTCCGAACCCCCTCCTTCCTGAAAAAGAGCAAAAAGAAGGAGAAAGTGGAATCCTGATTCATGGCACCCTGGGCACCCATCTACACCCTCTTCCCCTCCCCCCTTCACCCGTCTCTGTCCCTGGACTCACAGGGCCAAGGAAGGGTGGAATAAGACCCTGGATCACGCTGAGGGGGTACTTAGAGATCACCCATCAGCCCCTCGTTTTACAGTCATCCCAGAGAATTCGGGTGATCTTACCAGGTTACATGGCTCGTTAGTGGCAGCCTTTGCTGGAGTTTAGCCCTCTGGCCCCATCCAGCGCGCTTTCCACTACACCACACTGCCTAGTTGTGGGCCACCTTTGGGGGATGCTGCCCACCACGCTGCGCCCAGGGCGAGACCAGAGTGGGCCCAAGCTCTCACAGGCTTGGAGAAAACAGACTTCCCCTGAGAAGGCCCTTTTCCTCATGGGAATCCTGTCTCCTGCTGTCACGCATCTAGGAATCTCTCTTCTTTTTCCCATGGGACCCTGTCTGCTCCCAGTAACCAGACAAATGTTCCCTCCAAAAGAAGCTAGTCTTTGTTCCCAAGGGCTGACAGCTTAGCTTGTGCTTCCCAGACCACTATCTCTGAGCAATCTTCATGGAACCTCCAGAAAGATGGATGGGAGAGGTGTGTTGGCAGATGTAAGGGCAAGCCAGGTCAGCCATAGGACTGGGAGGTGTCGGATCTGTATAAGGAGGTAGGAAGTTGACCCATTGGAATCACGCAGCTCAGGCTCTTCAGTACAACCACCAGATTCGGCTGAGGAAGATGTTGGCTGATGCTCAGGGCAGAAATTTGAGAAAATGTTGAGCCGCTGTTGACTTTGGCTTGTAGAAGGAGGATTGAGGCAGAACAGGAGATGCTATGCCTTTCTAGCTTTGCATGACACACAGCGATGCAGTGCTTCCCGCTCACACCTGCTCAGTAGCCCATGTTCCTGGCCTTCCTGCACACCTAGACCCACTGACTCACAGGCTGGAGTTGGTGTCTTACCCTTAGCACCTTGACGCTCAGCCCCCTGGGCTCCAAATCAGTCCCTCTGGAGCCAACGAAACAGAATGAGATGAGCCCTATGGGACTAGTCCTCTTGAACCAGAGGAGCTTGGACCCAGAGGGACTCCCCATGTCCCAGATTCTAGCCCTCAATCCCAGGACCTGGCGGTAGCGCAGCCTTTGATTGCGATGCCAACACCATCTTGTCGTCTTCTTCCATGGAGCTGTGATGGATGCACATCATTGGCTTGTAGAAATGAGTCCATTCTCTTGAAAGCACAGCATCAACAAAGACTATTTCCCCCTTTTTGTCCTTGTTCTTGTAATTTATTTTTGAAGGTTCTCAATGATAGTTTTCCATTTTTGAGCCCCTGTTACATATATCAAGAGAGATGCCATGAAGGACTTATAGACCTTCTATCCTTTAACTCTCGTTCATTCTATGATGTGGACTAAGATTATCCCCACTTTCTGGACAAAGTAACTGAGCTCAAAAGAATCACTGACTTGTTCCAGGTGACTTGGCTAGAAATTTCTAGAGCCTCTATTTGAATCCAGCTCAGCCAGAACCTTTACCCTTAAGAGCTGTGGTGGTCACAAAACTAATCCCCAGGGATGGCCATTTTATTCCAGGATCTACATCTCCACTGCATCATGTCAGCACTCGGGATGAAGGTAGGAAGTCCCTGGTGCTACTGGTCACTATGGGCTGTGGGGAGGCTGGAGTGGACCTCCGACCAGGAGAGGCAAGAGGCTCAGGAAGGAAATAACCACCCATTGTTGGGCTCTTTCTTGGGAAGGAAGGAAACTGAACCATGACCAAGGAAAACCGAATCCTGTGTGTGTCTCTAATGCAGTTCCTGACTCCCCTCCCCCACCCGCAACCCCTTGCTATAGTCCACTTGCTGGTGCTTGGTCAAGCCTTATGCTAAACAGCCCACCTGGGACACTGGTGACTCAAGCTTGTGATAGGAGAAGACCTTTAAAAGCCCAGCCTTTGATACCTTCTTTTAAAAAATAGATTTAACATCTATCCATCCACTCATCCACCCATATATCCATCTATCTACCCATCCATCCACCCATCCATCCATCCATCCATCCACCCACCCACCTCTTCACAGTCTCAGACATTATACTGACACTAAAGGGAAAAATCATGGGCTCACGATGTTTAGACCATTCTGGAATGGATGGAGCCACCCATGCAGTTCTTTGTAATCTGAGTGGTTGTGGCTCCGAGTTGCAGCTCATCGATTCTCATGCCACAGTCCCTTTATTCCCTGCAGCAATGAGGCCTTGTTTAGATGAAGCTACAACACCTGGCTGCAGCCACATCCGTGGCATTTCTGCTCTGAGTCCACCTCATTTTTATCCATGGGTTTGTTCCTCATGCACTC
Source organism: Uropsilus gracilis (assembly GCA_004024945.1). NCBI lineage: Eukaryota > Metazoa > Chordata > Mammalia > Eulipotyphla > Talpidae > Uropsilus > Uropsilus gracilis. Next base: position 45,251 of record PVHY01007984.1, read on the forward strand.
AAAGCCTGCACGAACTTGGGTCATGGGCCAGGCCTGAGGCAGGAAAGATCCCCCCCCCCCAAGGCAGGTCACAAGCATCAGAGACTTGCAGCCCAGTTACAACACAGATGGGGTCCAGAGGGTCACCAGGAAAGCAATGGCGTTGCTTTCCTGTTTGGAGCCAGAGACACCTTCCTGAAAGCAGTGATGACTGAACTAGAGTCTCTAAAACAAAGAGGAATTTTCTAGGCAGACAGAAAGGCTGGCAGGACATTCCATGGTTAGGGAAGAACACAAAAGCCTGAAAAGCCTGAGCCTCTGGTGGGCGAGACTTGATCATGCAGGGGAGTTGGAGGGCTTTGGGTAGGTGCAGTGGTGACAGCCTGGAGGAAGGAATGCTGGGGGCACGGGCACCTCTGAAGGTACCTGCTGAATCTCCAGTTCTAAAGCCTGTTTTGTGACCTGCCTTACACTCCATTTGACTTTAGAGCAAATAGTGAGCTTCCGGCAGAGAGTTCATTCCCATAAGATTCTTCAGCTAAAGCATTTTAAGAGAAAGTTCCAGCAAGGGTGGGGAGTTGTTCCAAGAACTGACACTTAGTGCCGTTCCCAGTGCTGTGTTGTCTCGTGGCAGGATCCCCAGGGGCGCGTGGGTCCTGCAGATCTTCCTTTGTGTGTATAGGTTGTGGCCCACCCAACTCCAGACTTGAGGCCAGACGCTGAATGCTGATGAAACAGAGACAAACAAAACCACAGGTGTGTAGGGTGAGAGGAGGGAGCGGCTGCTTTGACGCTGGGTAAATGTTGGCTGAAAACGTGGACCAAACCTGGAGGAAATGTGTGTGTGGAGAGCTCAAGGTTGGCAGGCGATGGTGTCCCTTCTGGTGACATCACTGTGCTCGCCTAGGAAAGGCGGGGTAAAGGGACATTTGAAGCAGTCTGCTGTGCTGTTGCAGGCTGAGCTGCGAAGTGGAGGGGTTTCTGGGGCTGTTTCATGGAAGGTGGGGGAGGGGCAGCTCAGCGGGAGAGATGCCTTCAGAGAGACAAACTTGGTGGTGCCTCTGGGCGCTGGCACCCAGAGGTGGTGTGGGAGAAGCACCCAGGCCTCATCACCTCTCCTCACATTTTACGAAAGCTACGCAAAGGACAACCCTCTCTTCCAGACCTGGGCTCTCTGAGAACCCCCTGGCCTGCTGGTGACCCCAATAAATCAGATAAAAATGGCCTCCCTCAATTATCCTAGGATGAAAATGGGGGGAGGAGAGGTCCTTCCTCTGCAGACACTTGTGTTCTTTGTAAAGGACTTGGTGGGATTTGGCTGAGGAGCCTGGTTTAGAGAACTGCCCCCCTGGGAAACATGGCCCTTAACCACTGACTTCCGTCTCCTCACCTTGAACCCTGTTCCGTGTCTCATCGCGTGTCCCTCCCTGGCGAACGTGACAACATAGCCATGCAGAGGCTGGGGGCCAGTTGTCTCAGGGGGCCTGCTCTTGCCAGCCCACGAAGAAAAGCTGTGACGCATCTCCTCAGGCAGTTGTGGACTTAAAAGGATCATAGCCACACAGCACTATTCACTTGTGACAGGTCGAACATAGTTGTGGCTCTTTCCATGCAGGTGGGTGCGGGGTAGCCGGGCACCACCTCCGCTGCTCTGCACGTGTGCTTTTGCACGTGTAGGAATGGCCCCTTCTTGTTCCAGGCCGAGTGTTGTGCTTGTGAACACTTGGGAAAACATGGCTGACTCCTCCGGTGGGTCTGCGGGAGCCCCAGGCTTGGCTGGCACAGTTGCAGCTGACTGTGGGTGCAGAGGAAAATGAGCCTTGGGTCTTCTCACTCCTGAGCCCGAGCAAGCTCTCAGCCCACAGCTCCTGACAGTCAGAAGCAATGAGAGGCGAAGTCTGCCCTCCTCTCACACAGAATTCCCCACAATTCCACAGCTGACAGCATCATGGCACCTTGTTCCACACCCTCCCTCAAAGGAAGTCCGAGGCCTGAACAGACTCCGAGAAAACATGGTCACTTGGCCTCTCACCTGAGCACAGTTCCACGTGTTGAGCTGGGGCATGACCCTGAGTGGGCTGTGTCACCAGCCTGCCCACGAGGAGGTGGTAGACCTTTGTCAGGGAGAAGGGAGCACACGGAGGACCCCGTCACCCAGGCATACCCAGCCCTCTTTGGTGGAGAAAGTCTGGCTCTAGCCACCCTTCTCTTTTTAAGAACTGCTAGAAAATGTCTGCAGTTAGGGATTTTCTTAAAAAGTACACAAGTTATGCTTTGCATCGGTTTAGGCTGAGGTGGTACTAGGTTTTGCCAAATGGTTTGGTGCCGCTAGCCTTCAGGATGTCCCCCAACAATGGGTCATTGGCTTGAGCAATGGGCCTGCGGCTGGCAAGGTGGGCACTGTCACTGGCACAGGGAGGGAATGGGGCTTGGCTGGAGTCAGCCTCTCATGGGGAACACCTGTAACTTCTGGTTTGTGACTCCTGCTTCTTCCACGGTTTCCCAATCCACAGGATGAGGCCAGCTGCAAGGGGGTAAACCCCCTGTCACCTCATGGTGCAAAGAAAATGCTTTGAGGGTTTAGGGTGGGGGAAAGTGTAGAAGAACCTTAACCTTTCCCCGCAGTGAGCCAAGCTCTAGAACTTGACATGTTCAAGGGCTATATCTTCCCTTGTAAAGTGAATCAGAAACAGCATGACCGTTGGACCTAGGACAGAAGGTCACATTCAGATAAAGCCCTTGCAAGACAAGACTGTGTTTCAGGGGCCCCCAACCCTACGTTTCAACTCCACTCCATGGATATTGGGGCTGCTTGTCGATGACTGTTTGCGCTCTGTGATCTGCTCCACCTTTACATTCCTGTCACCTGCGCCTCCAGTTCTGAGTCCTGGTCTTTGTGCCCCCAGGAAGAGGTGGGGCGGGGAGAAGAAATAGGTCAGAGCCTGAGCTCCCCTCGCAGGAACATCGAGTCCAGGTGGAGAGTGTGGTGGTCTCAACCGCTGTGGATGGTTTCAGTGAAATGTCTGTGTCTGACAATCGTCTTCCCTTGTACATACATGGTCTGTGTTTGGGTTTCCTAGTATGTGATGTTTCCCATAGGGGTTCCATGTAAATACTCTTTCTGCTACTGAGCGAACGCCTGTCCCCCTCTCCCCGCCACCGATCGTGCAACATCCCCAGAAACGGTTTCGCCTTTCTCTACGCTACCACTTTTTTGAGCCACTGGAGTGCAGATTGATGATTAGTTTCTTGAGCTTTTATTTTGCAATTTTATATATATACACATATATAATAATATATATATATTTATGGGTTGGTTTTGTATAGTTTTCTGTTTGAATCTCTGAGCACCAAAGCTGCCCTTTGATTTTCAAGAGAACTTTCCAAAGCCACTTCCGGAGCATCCCCTCCCCCCACTGCTTCTTTGGTGTTCGTGGTGCTGGGTGGTGTCTCTCTGCCCGTGGGCTTCTGTGTGTATGTGCTGTTCCCCACCTACGGATATCACCCCAGTAAATCGACCATGCTTAGCTTCCCCGTGTGTGACCCATCTCTGTGAGCCCCTTGCCTTCCCAGCTCCCGGGGAGCAGGCGTCAGAGAGAGAGGTCTTCCCATGGAACATCGGAGCACACGAGAAACGTTTAGCCGTGAAACCATCCCCCACACGTGGGAAGCTGAACATCAATATGAAGAATTGAGTTCTGATTGTGGGGGGAGGTAATAAAATGCTGTCATTCTCTGAGAGGGGTTGGCCATCTGGATTTGCAAACGGCTCTGTGAAGAAAGGTGGATTTGGATGGGCTGGTCACTGTGCAGATGACGAGGGCAGATGTGGGGGTGGGGTGGGGGGGAGCAGGTTTGAAGGCTGGAACAGAAAGGGGCACCAGGCTAGAATCACCGGGGGAAAGAGCTAAGCGGATGCCCTGAAGGCTGAAGGGGACGCTGGGTGGGAGGTTAAAGAAAAGTCCAGTTTGCTCACTCCAAGTTCTTCTTTACTCAAACAAGGAGCCCAGGATTCGCTGAGCACCCCCACACATGCTCAGGTGCTCTTGCTGTGTCTGATGTACCTTGTTTCATTCCCAGAAGAACCCAGAGGGATTTTTAGCATGACCACATCCTATATGGACAAGGAAACAGGCTCTGAACTAGGCTCTGAACAGGCTCTGAACATGTGCGGGCCATGAGCCAGTACGTGATGGAGCTCAAGTTCAAACTGAAGTCATTAGGAACCACTTTCTGCTACTTCCCTCAGCCCATGTGTCCTAGGCCAGACCCCGCTAGAGCAGCCCTCAGCATCACTCCAAGGGCCCGCTGCTACCTGGAGGGCCTGTTCCTGCAGAGCTGTCCAACCCTTGCTTTATATTCTAAATGTCCTCTGCAGGCATTAAAAGGACATCCCCGTGGGCTCGATTGCCCTCTGCCAGCCAGGAGTGCCAGGCAGCTTTCTCAACATGTAGAGTGCAGGAAAGAAGAGTCTAGGCCAGCCAGTCCAAGCAGGGTGAACTCAGGTAAGCTCACCTAGTTAAGGAGATGCTGCTGAGAGCCCAGGGTCCAAAGACAGTAGCGGGCAGGGAAGGAGAGACTCTTGGAAAGAACTGCAGCTTTTCAACCTCAGTATTATTAGTATTTAGCGTTGAATCATCTAGAAGATATTTTCAAGGCATCACACAGACAAAGGACACATTCAAAATGTCTAGAGACCTCTCAAAACAATGATAGGGGGAATAAAAAACAAAATTAAAATGTCCCTAAAATGAACAGCTACTTCACCAAAAGGAATGATGTGAATGGCAGGTAAGCACATGAAATGTATTTGAAATGAATGCAAATGAAGGCCACCATGGTATGTCACCACACACCTATTAGAATGATCCCAAATGTTGGCAAGGATGTGGAGAAGCTGGAATGTTAGGAGTTGTGTGTGGAATGAAGACGAAATGAAATGAGACAAAAGAGATTGCTAGCGATCTGTGAGGCCAGGCCACAGAACAGGGATCCTGGAAAGCAGGTCCAGGTCCAACTTTAATTGAAGTTGTGATGCCCCTTGTATACCCCAGCAAGGAAATGTCACAATGATGTAATGAAGTAGCAAAGCGTGTGTGACATGCAGCAGGGAGGATGTGGGGATGCGTGATAACAGGAGCATTTACCTGTGGGGCCAACAGTCATCACTAATAGGTCATATGTCTCTGGAGACATTCCAAAGAGGTTAGGAAGCTGGGTTACAGGTGAGAGATGACCTGTTGCCCACCTTCTGGTCTGCCAGAGGGGGCTAGAGAGATAGGAGGTGTTCCTCTTATCTGAAGCTCCATCTCTCTACCTGCTTCCATGTTCCACACTGGAAGTTTCATACATCACAGGTATGAAACAGGTAAGAGGATACTCTGAATGGTGAAAAGGGAATGGAGATCCTGGGTGGGAGGTTAAAGAAGAGGAAAGAGTCCATTTTGCTCTTTACTCAAATAACAGAACACTGGAAAGCAGTGAACGGTTTTTGAAAACTTAAGCATATACCTGTCGTGTGAGCCAGCCATTCCACTCAGAGCAATTCCTCAAAGAAAGGGGAACAAGTCTCTACAAGGCTTGTGTTCACAGTAGTTTGGTTGAAATAGCTAAAAACTTCATTCAGATCAAATGTCTATCAACTGGTGAATGGATACACAAACTCTGGGATATCTTTGCTCCAGAACAACTCTGAGCAATAAATATCGATGTGTCTACAGCATAGGTGAATCTCAAAATAATAGTGCTTAGTGAAAAAGCAAGAGAAAAATATACACCGAGTGATTCCATTTAGCTAAAAATTTGGAAAACAAACGAAACCAGTGTGACTGGTGACCAGAGGGTTGTTAAGTAGAGGGCAGGAGCCACCAGGGGGCGCAAGAATGGCTTGAGAGTGACAGGTTTCATTAGCTTGATTGGGGTGATAGCTTCATGGATGTATACCTTTATCAGACATTCTCATAGCACAGACATAAAGATGTGCTATTTATTGTGTCAACTATCTCTCAAATTGAAAAAAAATGAATCAATTTATAAAAGTCAGAAAACAGGAGGGGAAGCAAGTACGTTTTAAAAAAGGAAAGTATGAAACCAAAATGGGTAGGAGTGAACACAGAAATTCTCATAATAAATGTGAATAAATGAAATGATTCCATTTTTAAGGGATACCTCAGATTAATCAGAAAATAAAATCTACTGCCTGCTTTGTGAAAGATACACAGATATCAACTTAGGAATGTGGAAGAAATAGGGATGTGTAAATAAATCATCAAATGTAAAAGAAGAAAGAGCAGGTGAAGGCATATGAATGTATCAGACAACAGGAGGGAAAGGTTTCATAGTAAATAATCTATAGAACTGATTTACATGAACAGCATTCACTCTACAACAATGTGATCACAGTGAAAACCTTTTTCATGTTGAGTAACAGATTTAACATGTAAAACAAAACCTGATTGGAATATAAAGAAAAATAGATAAGTCACAATTATGGGTGATATTATAGGAGATAGCTGAACACATTTGTCTCCCTTGCAATTAAGTAGGCAAGGAATACTTAGCTAGATAGAAAGATGAATGGATAGAGATGTATATGAATACAAAGGATTTTAAAAGTATAACAATGAAAAGGTCTTGACTATAAGATCACCTATAATAAAAGGAATGCACATTCCGTTCAAATAACTGTGAAATAGTTATAAAAACGGAACATCCACCATAACACAAGAAAGCATCCTGTTCTCACTCCACCATACCTACCAAGACTGCGGGACTCCTGATGCTAAATCATAGACGTCCACCAGGGGGCGTCATTCCCATTCTCTGTTTCCACCTTGCAGAAACAGTGGGAAGTGGGACTTTTCCATGGTTGCTAGGCAATGTTCCATCAGGACACGATTGAACCCTGGTCTCTTTTGTCACCAGCAAAGGAAAGGGGTCAAGCAAATCTCACTGATCTAAGATCCCGCTGATTGAGAACAGCCCTGAATACTTACCTACGACCTGGTGCTCCAAACCTGGCTGGAGCAGATCCCATCTTCTGGGAGCTTGCCCAGTGGCACCTTACTCATAGGGGCTGCTTTCTCGTCTAAGAGCCAGGCACGGCAAGCAGAGGCCTGGGCCTCTGGAACCCCACTGCTTGGATGGAACCTTGGCCGTGGGTCACCAGCTCAGTGTTCTGGACTGGGCCACGCGACAGCTGCAAACTGCAGTTTACTCCTATGCAAAACGAGGAGTCAATTAATCTAGAAAAATAGCAGAATTTTGATGGGGTTCACTTTTGATGGCTTAAGATATTTTAACTTTGCTATCGCAAAGGACAGCATACATTTTTCACTGCTTCAGACCTCTAGGGAAATCAGCGTCTGTGAATCCAGGCACATGCTCACAAACATATATCCGTACACATATATATACATGCAACACATGCATAAATAAGCACATGACTATACACACACTGAGTCACACTCATGCATGCTTGGCATGATTCTAAATAAACTTAAAACTGATGAGCTCCATTTCCCTTGTTGTATCTGTTCAAAATCTCCTGACTCGAGAGCAAGCAGCAGAACACTCCTCTCTAGAAGTGGGTCTTTCCATTGTCCAATCTCAGCATCTAGCAGAGAGGATGCCTGACCCACATAGCTATCCTTTGGGGGTGCCAGGTTGGAGTATATTGAAGACTTGCCTAAGGTGCATTTTAACATGGAAAAGTTTAAATCAAGATAAACATTTCAGTCAAATATATCTATCTATCTGCTGTTTTCACAAATATATATATATACCTCATGAGGTAGAAGCTTAGAGTCAAACTTAGAATTTGCCGCCTTATGGAAGAAGAAGATGGCAGAGTGGGGAGAGCTACTTTTCCCTGTCCAAACACTAGCCTGAGGCCAGTGCTCCTTCCCTCCCAGTGACTGAGCCATGCCACGCCACAGGTGGCCTTGTGTGCACATGCGTGCACGCTTCGGTTCTGTCCATACCCCCCGTGCAAGCAGCTGCCTCTTGCCACGCTGAGTCCTGGGACATATGTGTTCGAGGAAGAATGTGTGCAGATGCTGAAAGCCAATCAGGACATCCTGGGTTCTGCAAAACCAGAGCTTGGGGCAGACCAGGGGCCATGTCCCTGAGTCCCTGCTGACTCCTCCCCTGGGAGGTGTGGTCAGCGAAACAGCACAAGGCCTGGTGCCATGCATGCCCTGTGGTTGGGGGGGCCCTGTCGCAGTCTGAGGTCAGTATGGCTGCCTGGCATCCTAAGGATGGGCCAGGAAGCAGCAGGTAGCTCTGGGAAGGTTCCGAGGGGCAGTGCAATCTCCTCATTCCCATTAATCTACAGCTCACCCAGGGGTGGGGTGGGACATATTGTTACAATAACAGGAAACAAACCCTTGCCAAGATCTGGCCTGGGTGACTGGTTGATGTGCCAGGTGGTGAGGGCTAAGGACACCAAGCCTCCGATTGGTCTTCGCTAGCTTATGGTCGCCACTCGTGGTAGGACCGGGAACCCTTGCCAGTGATGAGCCATGTCATGCCTGTCCTTGTTCCTGGCTGCAGAAGCTCAGTGGGCCCTGGCAGGAGCATTCTGGACTGTGGGCTAGCTCACGTCCAGCTCTCCCCTTGGATGGCCAGCAACTGACTTTATCAGCTCACCTAGGGACCATCCAGCCCAGGATGACCGCACGTGCGCCACAGATTGTGTTTCCGATGACTGCTTCCTGGGGACATGCAGGGAGGCACCTGCATTCTACCTCTTGAGCCATCTCCCAACCCTGGGGAACCTTCTGGGAGAATCAGGCCTCTGACCCCAGCCTCACACCACAGATTTCGCTAGGCCCATGACTGGCAACTACATTTGCCAACCCTGCCTCCACTCTGGGCCTGGAGCCTGGCTATAATGCCTAGAAATGCCGCCCAGGACCCGAGACTCAGCTGGGGGCATAGATGCAAGCATGGCTCCTTTTCCCCCCTGGCAGCTGGCTTGAAGATCCCACAGGTCCTTTTCATCCTTGCCGGGCACCACGCTATAGAAAGGGCCAGATACCCCTCTCTCGGCCTCTCCAGGCTGCTCTGGAATGATCTTAGCCCCCAGGAGGGCTGGGGGGAAGCTGGCCTTCTAACATCAGCAAGAATGGAGAGACATGAGTCCACCCCTGCCCATGTGACTTCGCCGGGCACCATGTGGTCATGAAAAGAATCCACCATCTGGTGGCTGCTTGTTGGGAGCGGCAACAGCTGCCTCAACCTGGCCGTGCTGGCCCTGCAGAGGTCAAGGGCTTCTCTCAAAGGCTGCACCACAGGCTGTGGGGCTGGGGCCAGGGCAACCTCCAGCCTCAGCTCTAGCGGCCCTTGTTTGAGCCTCAGACACCAGCCATACCCTCTCAGGTGTCTGCTTGTCCTTTCTAGTCAAGAGACAGCATCACAGCACGTTTGGCCACTTCTGTCATTTCCTCAATTCCAAGAGGAGCATGGAAGGTCTCGCTCTACGTTTGTCCTGTGTCTGTGCAAATAGCCTCTAGGTGCCCTAATGACCTAACCCCTCCCCCCAATGCAACATTATGGGGCATACCTTCCAGATCACCCTGCCTGCCCTGTATTCTTGCCCCAGGCAAGAGGTACACTCTGCCCCCATTTTTTAAATTGATTAATTATATACATCGTTGTCTGTCCCAGGGTTCTTCCACCACCCTGTCACCCGTGCACCATCATCTTCATCTCTTGTGCCCATTTCACCCCCAATTTCTCCCCTCCCCCTCTCTTGCTCTATTTTTCAGTTCTGCTGGCAGTTGGGTTTAAGTTTTCTTGTCTGTTTGTTTGTTTGCCCTATATCCCTCATATAAGTGAGACCATCCTATATTTCTCTTTTTCTTTCTGGTTTTCTTTCTGCTAGCATGATTCCTTCTGGCTCCATCCATGTGACACAATAGACTATTATTCATCAGTCAAGAAAGACAAACTTATGTCATTCTGTCCTCAATTTCTAAGGCAGAGAGGGGCTCTAAGAAATGGGCTCTTCCCCAAATAACAGATGCCTTCCGTCATGAGCTGCCGCCTGCACTTGTAGACACTGAACACGGTGGAATGATGCCATCCTCCCCTGCACCAAGGTCTGCTGCTGTGTGTGGGCAGATTGGGGTGGGAGAGTGACCGGGGTGACAGAAAGGCACTGGGCCTGGCCTTGGTGAGACAACATGGTGGCCAGGCTGGACATGGAGAGGCAGAGAGGCAGGCGTTGGTGGGACTCAGGTAAAGTAGTCGTGACTTCCTTCAGTTGTTGGTGGACACTAGCTTAGCAAAAAGTGGGGCTTGCTGGATGGAAATGGGGTGCTCCACAAGCCAAAGGAAGCAGGGAGGCATGGAGGCAGGCGTAGGTGGTGGAGCAAGTTCTGGAAGCCCCAGACTTTCAGCTCTGCTGGATGTATCACTCACTTCATGCAAACAGATTCTCTCTAGGACCCAGCATCTCATCGCTTTTTTGGCTTCCATGACCCAAGAGGTGAGGGAGCATTCTCCATGAGACCCAGTTAGGAAGGTCACAGGGGAGGGCTCTGTTGGCCTGGCTGAGACCATGTCTCCATCTTGGGGCCACGTGCCAGGGATGGGGGTGGCTATGGCGGCCCCAGCTCATCCTGAAGTTGGGTGCACTGGAGAAGATTCAGGTCAGGAAAGACGCAGTGTCTCATACCAAGGCCCTGCGTGTGAAAGGCTGAGCTGTCTGAGCAGAGGGGTGTGTGAATCCGAGCCCCAAAAGAAGTCTGCCTGGAGACATCACAGTGACGGTGACCCAGCGTGGGGTGCAGTGGACATGGAACGCAAGAAGAGTCAGAAACAGCCGTACATGGTGGCGCACACCTGTTGTCCAACTGCTGGGAGGCAAGAGGCTTGGGATAGCTTGAGTTCACAGGTTCGAGACTACTCCGGGCAATATAGCGAGACCTGGTCTTGAAAAAGCAGCTGGGCGCTGTGGCAGGTGCCTGTAATCCCAGCTACCTGGGAGACCGAGGCTGGGGATCACTTGAGTCCGTGGCACCCCTGGCAACTTGAGTCTGCGGTATCCCGGGCAACATAGCAAGACCTAGTCTCCAAAAAAAAAAAAAATCAGAAACAAGCCTTGAAAATATGCTGGTCACAGAGGCTGAGGAGGTGGGAGGGGAATGAGAGGGTATGGTGCCAAGAGTCCAGAGAAAGGTGGCAGAGACAGGGAGCTGTCAGTGGTGACAGAGGCTGCTGCCAGGCAGACCTCAAACTGTCTATTGAATTCAGGGACATCGGTGGAGGTCACTGGTGACCGTGGCAACACTCACATCTAAAGGCTGATGGGGCAGAAGCAAGAATGGTGTGGAATTAAAAGGGAGGCTCAACAGAGGAAAATGAAGATGAGGAGGATGAACAACTTTCTCTGCTGAGCATGAAAGGGAAGACAGAACAGTGAGAGCTGAGGCTGTTCAGGTGTTAAGGCTGAGGGTTAAGTTGTGGAGTATTGGAGTATTGTATTCACTTTTATTCATTATTATTACATAGAATATATATTTTTATTTTATTGAAAATTAAACCTCACATTATAGAAAATGACATAGTAGCTATTCTTTGTTCTATAATGCATAGCAATCACACCTGTCCGAATAGTATGTTGTTCCATTTTACTTGTGAGTATAGATGTGTGTTATATGTTTGGATAAGTTCTATAACACATACACATGCATAGATACCACACACAAAAATACCACAAATACAAAGTGATGAATAGATTATATTTTAAGTTAAGTGTCATAATGTTCATCTAAGTGCATGACCCAGTCTCAGCTTCATGGCAGAGATGGTTTTTATTAAAATAATACAACTGGCAGTGAAAGAGGAACTCTGGGGTGACCAGAAGAAAAGGGAAGGGAGGGACAGAGGAAGGAACACCCAGAAGGCAAAAAAAAAAAAGAAAGAAATGTGAACAAACCTTATATAATAATAAAAAATTAATAGTATTAATTAAAAATTAACAGTACAAGAAACAGTGGTGACCCATCCCTCCATGGAAGAACCAGACTGCTAGCCGGGCTGGGAGCAGGGGCTGAGGCCCCCTCGAAAGGCCTGGCCCTCTGGGGAGCCCCCCAGCAGGGAATAGGGTAAATCCTGCCCCACTGGGCTCTCAGGAGCTTGGGGTCTAGGGGCCTTGGAGCTGGAGACCCCGATCTCCCCACACTTTCAGTGTCTGAGGGTGGGGGTGGGGCATGCAAGGGAGCTGGGAGAGGGGATTAGTAGGCTCTGCCTTCTGGGCCTGGCCCAGTGAGCCTTGTGGACCAGAGCTGGGAGCTGAGGTCCTTTAGAATTGTGTGGACCCTTGGGGAAAAGCTCCAGCTCACCCTGCTGCGGTCTAGGCCGCTGGCAGGGGTGGAGGGGGGGGGAGCAAGGGTGAGTCCTAAGCCACCAGGACCTTAGAGTCTCAGGGACTCCGGGTCCAGGGACCTCAGGCTGAGGAAGCCAGCTTCTGCCTCCACATGGGCAGGGGTGGGGGCTGAGCACCTCTGGCGGAGCATGGGCTGGGCAGGGGGGCTCCCCCACATGTTTACTCCAACCTCAATAGACCTGCACTAGGAATGAAAAATCCAGTCTCTCCAGCTGCAGCTGTAATGCAGAGGAAAGGAAGTAATAATGGCCCTGGACACACTCTCCACCTGGATGGGACAAGCACGGTGTTGGGAACCCGTGAGACAGGGAGGTGAAATCAGCGACTGAGGTGACCGGTCACAGATTTCTACCCTCATTGTCTCTGGCGCTGGGGAATCAAACCCCGGGCCCACAGCAATGGCAAAGAGGCTCCCTCCTTGACCAGTCGATGGGGGAAGGAAGCCCTTATGAGCGGCTGTGGCCCCACGGCAGAACTGCCTAAGCTGTTCTGCTCTCGCTGCAAGCTGTTGGTCTATGTTTGGCCTCCTGGTCTTTTCTTTTCCTAGAGCTATGTCCCTTCCTCCTGGGTGCGGACTTGCACTCCTGGACACTCACAGATGAGGCTGCTCGGGTCTCCAGGAGTCGCTGAGGCAGGTAGTCAGGCTGAGCACGTTGAGAGCTTGTTGCAGGGTAGATGTGGTGCACGTCTCCAGGCTCCTTTCTGCCGTCTGTCACGTGGTGCTGGTTCTGTGCCGTGCAGTTCCAACACCTGGGTTTGGGAATCCAACTCCCAGTCGATGGCAGTGAGGCGTTCCCTGCTGGGGACAGATTTCCCCAGCTGGTGGGTCCAGCTCTTCCCCTCTCTCCTCCCCTCTCTGAGAGAGGCCACCTGTGCCTCTCTCTGTGCAGGAGACAAGGCCACCCGCTGAGACTCAGGAGGAAGCTGGCATCACAGGTGCGAGCTGAGACAGAAAGCCTGACACTGTTGTCTGAGAAGCTGGGATGCAGGGAGGGGGCGCCTCAGGCACAGGTGGCCGCAGCAGTCTGGCAGGGGCAGCGTCCAGCTGGTGGCCGGGGGGCTTTGCTCTGTTGTCTTCCAAACCCATCCCCTGGAGGAGACCGCTCTGCGGCCCAGAACAAACCTCAGGGTGTGGACTGTGTGGGGTCAGCCTGGGGGAGCTGGGGAGTCAGCAGGTAAGGGGGTTTCCCGTGTTCTCAAGGGGCAGGGGGTGCGGGAGCACAGGCCGGGAGTAGAGCTGGACGGGACTGGGCAGAGACGAAGGAAGCAGGCATCAGAGGTGACAGGGCCTGTGGGGGCAGGAGGGCCAGGTGGAGCCGATAGACAAGCAGCTGGATGACTGAGGTGGTGCTGGGGGACAGAGCTGGAGGCACGATGAGCATGTGGAGCCACCCTGCGGGTGTGGGAGGGGCCCCCGGGCTGACGGTTGAGGAGGCCTGGAGGGAGCACGAAGGCAGGAGTCCTGCCTTAGGACAGGCAGTGCAGAGCCGCGCTCAGGTGCTCCGTGCCCAGGAGACAGGAGGCCAAGCCCAGTCGACCCCAGCAGGAGACCAGATCAGGTGGACACTAGCTTAGCAAAAAGTGGGGCTTGCTGAATGGGACTGGGGTGCTCCACGAGCCAAAGGAAGCAGGGAGGCATGAGGCTGGCGTGGGCACTGGAGCAGAGGGTGGGGTGGCAGCCACCACCAGGAAGGATCCCAGGCTTCCTGTGTTCTCGCAAGTGGTGGGCAGTGGTGGGAAGTGACCTGAGGGTGCACTGGGGTGCAAGGAGGTCACCTGCCCAGGCTCCTGACCCTGAATATGGGGGGAGGGGGGAGCCCTCCAGAGAGAGCTGCCAGAAGCAGGGACCTCAGATGACACTGGGGTATACTCGGATGGAGGGAGAGGAAGCCTTGCTGGTCATAGAAAGAAGAGAGGCCGGGGAGGCTTCAGGAAGGGGGGCTGGAGCAGGGCCCCACTGGCCTCCTGGGGTGGTCCCCACTCAGAGCAGCCTAGGTGAGATCTCAATGCTCACAGGTTTGGGGGTCACACCATCGAAGGGGGGGCACTGCCTCCATGTTCTCCCAGGTGCTTCCCCTCACATTTCCTCTCCTGGCCCTTCATGGCCAGCAGGAGTCTGGACTTCATGGCGGTGTCCCCTGGGGGTGGGGAAGGCCAGCTCCTTGGTGGCTTGGCTGGGTTCAACCTTCCCTGTAGCCCAATTCCTGGCAAAACATGGGCCCCTGCATGGAAGGAACTCAGCCATTTACCGACAGACTCAGAGCAGCCAAAGAGCAGAGTGGATGAACTGATGAGAACAGTTTCCTGCTCCTCCTCCTTTGCAGATAGGGAAACTGAGACACCGAGGTGATGCAGCCGGCCCAAGGGCATGCTGCTACTGACAGCTGGCCGGTGTGGGGCCTGTCAAGTGATGGAGGCTGGTGAGAGACTGACAGGCCTGGCAGTCACACTGCTTGGGTCCAAGCGCAACCTGATGCTTCTTTATATATATATATTTAATATATATATATTACATCATTGTGTATCCCAGGGTTTTCCCATTTCCTTAACACCTGTGTCCTCTGCCTCCCCTGTTTTCTTCCCCTCCCCCTCTCTCGGTCTATGGTCTGGTTCTGTTGGTTTATTCATTTGTTTGTTTTTTTTCCCTATATCCTTCATATAAGTGAAACCATCCCATATTTCCCTTTTTCTTTACGGCTTATTTCTGCTAATATAAGTCCTTCTTACTCCATCCATGTCACTGCAAATGACATATGTTTATCCTCTTTGATTGATGCGTGATATTCCGTCGTGTACATATACCACATTATTGTTAGCCATTCATCAGTTTTGGGGCATTTGGGTTGTCTCCATATCTTGGCAATCGTAAACAGCTGCAATAAATATGCACGTACAGGTGTCCTTTTTAATTAGCGTTTTCATGTCCTCTGGGTAGATTCCCAGTAGTGGGTTTCCTGGGTTGAATGGGAGTTCCACTTTCAGTAGCCTGAGGGTCCTCCGCACAGTCTTCCATGGTGGCTGGACCAGTTCACACTCCCACCAGCAGTGTAAGAGAGTATAAGAGAGTTCCTCCACATCCACCCTGGCACTTATTTTTATCCTTAGTGCACTGACCTCATGCAGACAGAGCACTGCCTGTGCCCTCCTTGGTGGTCTGTGAGCAGGAAGCAAGGGGGTGTATTTAAAGCCCTGGGAACCTTTCATCAGTTTTGGTTCCTGGGGCTTGAAACACACCCCTTGCTTATTTACACAATGGAATATTATTCATCAATCAAAGAAGACAAATTTATGTCATTTGCAGCAGCAGGGATGGAGCTAGAAGGATTCATGTTAGTGGAAGTAAGTCAGAAAAGAAAAAGAGAAATATGAGATGGTCTCACTTATATGAGGGATAGAGGGTAAACAAACAAACACACAAACAGACAAGAAAAACAGACAAGAAAAATTTAGAAGTGCCAACAGAACTGAAGCATAGAGGAGAAAAGGGGAGAAAGGGTAAAATCAGCGGAGGGGGAGGGCATAAGAGATTAAGATGTTTCACAGGTGATAAGGTGATCAGAGAACCCTGGGGTAGACAATGCTGTGAAAAATATATGTGTATATATGTATATATATACACACATACATGTGTGTGCATATATACACACATACATGTGCAATCAAATTAAAAAATAAAAATTATATTAAAAATAAAAGAAATTGGCAGAATGGACTTTAAAAAGCACCATGATTCAACTATTCCACATATAAGAGATTCACTTTCAATCCAAAGACATAAATAGGCAGAAAGTGTAAGGATGGAAAAAGATATTGTATGCAAATAATAACGAAAAGAGAGATACACACAGGGGAGTATTATTCATCCCTTAAAATGAGGGAATTTTTTTCCTTTTTCTTTTTGCTGGGTGACATTCATTTACAATACTTAAAAAGGGTTCAGGTGTAGAGTTTCTCACCTCATCAATTATGGGAGGCACACCACACCCACCACCAAACTTCCGGTACCATCCAACATTAACTTATTCCCTAAAAGGAGGGAAATTTTGTCATATTTTATAAGATAGATGACCCTGGAAAACATTATATTACTGTGTAAAAAGAGCTAATCACAAAAGATAAATTGCTATATGATTAAAAAAATAAAAAAGAAAACCCTGGGAACCATTCTTCCTGGTGTAAGGTGGTGTCTCAGTGTGGTTTTGATTTGCATTTCCCTGATGCTCAGTGATGTTGAGCATCTTTCATATGCCTGTTTGCCATCTGTATTTCTTGGAGAAGTGTCTTTTTAGGTCTTCTCCCCATTTGTTCATTGGATTTTTTTTGCCTTTTTTTTGTGAAGTTCTAAGAGTTTTTGTGTATCTTTGTTATCAGGCCCTTATCACTTGTGTGTAGGGCAAAGATTACTTCCCCTTCAATTGGATTTCTTTTTGTTTTGGTTATTGTCTCTTTTGCTATGTAGAAGCTTCTTAGTTTGATGTAGTCCCAGCTATTTATGTTTTCCTTCATTTTTTTTTTTTTGGCTGTAGATGTGTCCTGAAAGGAATATCTGAAGTGTAATTCTTGAAGAGTTTTGCCCAAACATATCATTTCATTCATGGTGACATGGCTGGAGTTAGAGGAATCATGCCAGAAATAAAAAGAGAACTACTGAATGGTCTCACTAATATGAGGGATAAAGGACAAACAAGCAAATAAATGGACAAGAAAAAATTTAAAACTATTACTTTCAGCAGAATTGAAGCATAGAGGATGGGTCAGGGGGAGAATGGGAGGTGGAAGGGGCACAGAAGATTAAGATGATGATTCATGGGTGATGAGGTGGTAGGAGAACCCCGGGTGTAGATAATGATGGAAAGAAAAGTACTCACAAAATATAAAAAATTAATAATTAAAAAAATAAAACCCCAGGAGCACTCACAGCCCGACCTCTAATCAGTGTCTTCTGAGTGCTGGCTACTGATGAGATCACCACCACCACCACCACCAAGTGAACCCCTAAATGAAGACCAACAGCAATCATAACAAAAAGGGAGTGTAAAGCCCCATGGTAAATGCCTATTTCATCTCTTCAAGTCTGTGATTCAACCTCCCAGCAATCACCAAAACTTAATTTTGGAGGTTTCCAAATCACCAAAATCTTTTGGGAAGTTTTGTAAGGTTTCCGATGACCCAAATCACTTACTTTGAGGAAATCTTGCTTCACGTCTTAAATTCCCACCAATTACACAGAACACTGAATAGGCAGCGGTGTCATTTGCAGAAAGTTGGACAAAAGGGTCCAAAACAGCACATGTGTCCAGGTCCCCGGACATTGGTTTCACCTGTCACCCAGGTTTGGAGAAGCCGCTCTCTGAGCCAGGTTTGCTGTGTGACCTCGGAGCCTCCAGGGGGCGCTGTCCTACAGGTACAAATCCAGTGTCTTCACATCTCGACCTTAGATCCTTCCTTCAAGGATGGCCAGTTGTCCTGGGGATTCACCTCTTAATTCACACCTTTTGACAGGGATATTTTGAGATATTTGAGACCTTTGACTAGGTCCATTTTTGACCTGGCACTATACCCACCAACCTGCTGGACTCTGGGACCCACCCCGTGTCCCAGTCACCTTTAAATCCTACACGCCCTCACCTACTCCTTACTTTGTCTTTCAATAGTCAGGGCAAGATCCTCTACCCACCCCCGCCCCAAAACTGCAGTGTCCAAGCACCCGGTGAACCTGTGTGGAAGGAGGAAGACCCGAGAACAACAGGTGCTGGAGGGGCTGCCTTAGCCAGTATAGGGCTAGTGTCCACAGCATTCTCCCTGCTGAATAATCACAGGCATGTGTGTGAGGGTCAGAGCCCAGATGCTGGTTAGCCCGAGTCACTCATCTAGAGGACACCATCCCTGAGTGTAAAATCAGTCATCATTTCAACAGCAAAAGGAGAAAGGATACACTGCGTCCCGCCCCCAATTCTTTTCCATCATCGTTTGTCAAGTCCCGAGAAGGGGCAGAGAACCCCACACAGTCAAACAATACCTTTAAATCATCTTCTTGCCATTTGGAGGTTGCTTTGCTAGAAGTGATGAAGGCTGGAACAGCATCGCTTTCTTAGGCTGACGGGTTCAGAAGTTATATGGGAGTTTTGACAGGAACAAAATAACCTTTTAATCTAGGATGTTCTACGCTGCTTCTCCCACGTCATCCAGTCGCTGGAAACCTGACTAAATCTCACAGCCAGGGCAGGCACTTGGGGCGGGTGACTCTCTTACGTCTGTGTACTGTGAGATTCCCCCAAGCTTTCCACATTGTGTCTCATGAGGTTTTCTTTTCAGCCTGTCAGTTCTGGCTCTGCAGCCAGTAGACCTGTGTTTACACACCAGGGTGTCTACTTCCAGGTGAAGTCAATCACCTTCTCCAGATTTTGGGTTTCCGGTGTAAAATGGGCTCCCTGGCCCGCTAGGCTAGTGTTCAGGCTGCCTGGCATAAGGCAGGTACCACCCCAAAGAAATCAGTATAATCAAGTGCTTTATGAAGCTGACAAGTTGACTTTTTCTTCTGCTTCCTTGTCATCCTCCTCCTCCTCCTCCTCCTCCTC
>PVHY01007985.1:0-64173 GCA_004024945.1 Uropsilus gracilis
TCTTTCTTTCTTTCTATCTATCTATCATCTATCTAGCTCTCTCTTCTACCTAATATGTATTATATATAAGATATAAATAATGCAAATATAGTATATTATGCATTATATGTAGGGGATATAAATATGTATAAATATTATATATATATAAATCTTTAGAATATGACCTTAACCATGGTCACTAACTTAGGTGGTTTGTATCTGGTGTTCCTATAATTCTTGGCTACTGGAGGACTGGGAAGGTCTGATTCTAACTTTCAGCAAAGTGCTCACTATATAGTTAACAGACAGTAAAATTTATCAAATGTTACTGAATAGTATAGAATTCCATAGAGGAAAATATTATGAATTTGATTCTATTACCTAGAATTCTATATTTCTATATAGATGGTACATAGTATGTGCTTTTTAGAAGTCCAATGCGCTATCCATTGTGCCACAGAGCCCGTCATAGTATGTGCTTTTTAAATGGATGGTTGGATGGATGGATGGACACAATGAATTTGTCATGGCCAGAAACCAGATTCTCTCAGGAGAAACAATCTCATTCTTAGCAAGTCCTTCTTTGGATAAAATGTGGCAAGAATGGTGGCAAGTTGGTGAGTGAGATGTGTTTGAATGAAGATAGTCAGTGCCATGATGATGAACTTTGATTTGCCTTAGGAGCCAGAATGGACTCTGTTTTCTTTAATTATGTTTGAAATTTATTTTTATTTCTTTCAAGGCATTACTTTAAAATAAAAATGAAGTAGAACACTTATAAAGCATTCTTATTATGTAGATTGAGCTATAGAACTGCCTAGTTCCAGCCCCTGAAGTCTAACTACATGCAATAAATCCCAATAGACCTGCTGGGAAGGCTATCTTAGTTCTGTCCCTCAACCCTAGAATTATACAAAAAATTATAGAATTCTCTTTACAAGAAGAATTCTCTGCAATAGAAGATTTATACACACCAGTAAAAAGGGCTGATGCTAGTAGGGGTTTTATATCCTCACTGTTATCCTCATTATAAATAAGAAATATTTTATTGCTTCTTCCAGACACAGCATTTTACTAGATCCATCCTCTGTCTCAATAAATTCAATAAACTAATACAAGTTGAAGTCATTAAGGCTGCTTAATAATTCCTAAGATGTATGTATATACATCTTATAATGTTTACAGTGTGCATGATGAGATTTACAAACATCAGAGAAGTTCAAGTTCATAGTAAACTTTTTTTATTTGGAGGGGAAAAACTCTTGGTTATTGAAGAATTTCTAAGTTGCCCCCAATTTATTTTCTCTCTGCTATTTTTACAAAAAATTTTGCAAAGTTTTATGAATAACTGCTTTAATTAAAGCGCTAGCTTTAAAAAGCCTAGAACATTCGCAGACTGTACCGGGCTAGCCAAATATAACAGACACTGATAGTTATTGAGCCTGTAACTATTTCCTTCCTCTACTTCCTTCCTAGGAAGTTTTAGGTAAAAATATTCTCAGCTACACCTGCATCGTCTCCACGCTCGAACCAGTTCTTATCAATGATACTAAGTAAAATTCTGCCCACTATTCCTAGGTAAGCTTCTGCTTTCCTGACTATTATTGTGTGTTGTATGTGCCCCTCCAGTTTCATGTATTGAAGTTTTATCCCTCAGTGGGATAGTGTTTGGAGGAGGTGTCTTTGGAAGATCATTAAGTTTCAACTAGGTCATGTGAGGGTGGAAACTTCATGGGAAGATAAGTGTCTTTATAGCAAGAAGAAGAGACCCAGTGGCATGCATGAAGGACCACGGAAGTGTGCAAGCATCCATAGGAAGGTAAGGCACCCTCACCACGCACTGAGTCAGCAGGTATGCTGATCTTGGATTCCTCAGACTTCAGAAGCAGAGAAAATAAGTTTCTGTTGTTCAAACTACCCAGTCTATTGTATTTTGCTGTCATAGTGTAAGTGCACTAAGACTGATAAGGAGATAGACAGAGCCCTTGATCTTCCCTTCCCTTCTTTCTGTTTTGAATGCAGATGTGAGGGACCAAGTTAAAGCAGGTGTCTTTTAATTATAGAGTGACACGTGTAGAATCAAAGCCAATATTCTTTCTTTTTCAATTTTTTGTTTATTTTTTTAAATTTAACCTTTAAAATTGATTTTACAGACACACATATATTTTCATCATTGTCTACTCTGAGGTTCTCCTATCACCTTATCACATGTGAGCCATCATCTTAATCTCTTGTGCCCCTCCCTCCCTCTATTTTGCCCCCTACCCTTCTTTTGCTCTAATCTTTCATTCTGCTATCAGTTAGTTTTAAAATTTCCTTGTCCTTTTGTTTGTTTGTTTTCTCTATATCTCACATATAAGTGAGATAGTACACCATTTCTCTTTATCTTTCTGCTAACACAATTCCATCTGTCTATCCATGTTATCACAAATGCCTCATATTTGTCTTTTTTGATTGATAAATAATATTCCATTGTGTACATATGCCACAACTTTCTGATCCATTCATTTGTTTTGGGACATTTGGGTTGTTTCTATATCCTGGTTATTGTAAATAGTCTCAAATCCAATATTCTAAAGTAGAAAGACTAGGAAAACAGAAAGAACTTGTATCCTCAATGGTGAGGATAGCTAACATAATATCATCTGCTCTCAGATTTCTTGTTAACTAGGAAAGGGTAGTCAAGTTACTTATTTAAACTAATGCAAATTGGGTTTCCTGTAACTTGCAGTTTAAATCTTCATATAAGTGTGACTTGACTGTTGTTCATTATGAATCAATGAATCAATGTTCTTTATTCAAATAGATGATTTGATTCTTGTTTTTAACAATTTCAACAAGCTGATATAAAGTAGGAGCATTTTTTTAAGTCAACATTGTCAATAAACAAACTTTTAGCAGTGTAACTAGGTACATCTTTCTAAGAAGAAGTTATTTAAACTCTAAATATTCCACAGATTTCCCAAGGAACTCTTATTATCTGGAGAAGTCACTGATTTTAGTAAATATATTGGTAGCAGAATTTCTTTGGGCTTTTGTTTTCTTATCCACTCCTTTGCAGAAGTTACTGCATGAAAACATATTTTTATCACCACCAGGAGATTCTATTTTCTTGTAATCTTCAACCACTCTGAAGGGTCAGTTTTTGCAATGAACTCATAGGACTGGATTGATTTTGTTAGTTGCTTTGAAGGTATCTGAAAATGTAATTCAACTATCTGCATTTACCCATAAATTATTCACAGTAAGCACTGCAGGTCTGAATCTCACCATCTTCATACCTATAACAAAGTTTTGTAGGTCTTGCATTTATTTACTTTCCCTCTCCCACCTAGCTCTTGCATTTATGACACTAATCATCATCCTGTAGATGACATTCACATACTATTTGTTCATAGGTGCTTTCATTTTCATGTCTTAGAAAGCCCTTGATGCATTGTTCACTTTTATTACCGCAGGTGTTTCCTCTGGATTAGCTCTAATCTCAAATTATCATCTAGTTCTTAGTACTCCAGAGATAAGGAAGGAGGTAACTAAGCTTGAGGCTAAGGAACAGCTATGTCCTTTGAGAATTATACCTTCTTCTTCCCTTTTCAATCACATTGAAGACAATTATTTTTAAGGTGTAGCTACCAGATTAGCCATTAGCTTAGACACGCTGAACACATAGCATAGAGAGTTGGACTCTAGAGATACTACCAACCAACATCAACCCACCAAATAAACTTGTTTGGCTTATATAGAGAATCTATATAAATCTATGTATAAATCTATATAATCTATATAATGTATATATAAAGGTAGAGCTATGAAATAGGACATATTTTTTGGTCAGTGTTCTTCCCATTATTATGTCGTTACTTGTGGAGCTTCCATATAGAGATATACCTTAGATAAAGGAACACCTTTATCTATTCTCATCATTTCTGGGACACTAGAGATGGTTACTGACAAGTCTCTTATCTGTGACAGCAGTCCCCTAGCCTCCTAAGAATATCCCATTGAAGAGACCTGTCCTTGAAATATAAAAGTGTTTACCCCCACAGGTATTTTTCCTGTTTAGGTAATGAATCACACCATGGGATCCTGTTTTTTTTCCCCTTATTGCCTTCATTGTAACAATTCTTTGCCAATATATATAAGGACCTCAAACTCACAATAAGCTGGCTTGGTTATGCTCACCAAGTCCTGTTCTGTGAGCTGGTCTCCCAGATCGTGATCAATGTATTTTATTCCATTCTTCTTCTTTCCCTGCACTGAGTTCCCACAGTTTCTCACTCCATATACATGTGTCTTATTCCTTCAGGATTTCTTTAGATATCATCTTGAAAGGAAATTAGATATGCCATTTTTCACAACACCTTAACATATTGCTTACCTTTCAAAATAGTTTGTATTATAAAAGACTACAACTCCTTATTCAAAATCATTTATACTATGAGGGATGTGACTCTAAGGTATTAATAGAAGCTCATAAGTACTGGGAGTATTCAGGGATGAAGGTACAGTGTTGTTTTCACACAGTCGTTAGATGGATGAGTTGTTTTCTAAATCACCTTAAAAATGGTTGACTTTAATGATTTCACACAGAGCTTGACCAATGGGAGAAATAAAATTATAAAAACTATTTTTTAAGTTGATATATTGAGCCATGGAGACATTTCCCTACTCTCCTCATTTTTCCAGTGTCACACAATGACTTGTTGGTATAGATGGTGCTGCATTTACCCCATTTTCAATTTAGCATGTTCTCTGTAAATTACTACAGCCTTTATGGTTCTGTTTCCTTGCTATGATCGATATTTATTGTGAAACGGTCAAGGTCAGGCTTTCAATTCTATCAGTGAGCAATTGCATGGAAACTAACTAGGTTGGCTAAGAGGTGAGCAGTTAAAGTCAGCTCTCAACAACCAGATGGACCATGCTCCAATTTCCTCTTAAAATGTGGTCATTTTTAGCTTACCCCTGATAAACACATCAGTGTTATTTAAATAACATTCTACAATATACTGTACCACCTTCTATAAGCAAATCAGTCTTCAGCTGAATTGATAATTAAATGAATATGTACCATGAATGATAAGATCATTGGAGGATCTGCGACTGATTTCATGGTGTGCAAGCAGTAACTATTTGAATTCACAAAACATGTCTACTTATCCTCCAAGAAACCCTTCTCAGCACAAATCTATGGAAAGGGAAAATAATTCTGAGTTATAGACACAGGAGAGCAGTAGAAGAGCTGGGAGAGGAAGGAGGAGAGGCTTGTGAAACTTGAGTAGGTGGCCTGATATAATGCTCTGATACAGATGTTTCCACTTCTGTTGCCATAAAGAAGGAAACCAAATGACATTTGTCAACACCTGGAGAAACTTTAAAGAGGTTATTGTGTAGCCCATAAAAGGAGTTTCTGGGCAATAGATAGCAGAGGGAACATTATTCAATTTAAGAAAGGGAACATTAAGTGGACAGATAGAATTGCTTTGAAGGTTGAAAAATTCAGTTGGTTAAACTCCATAATTCCTCTTTTCAATAGTTTTCCCTTTTAGATGAATCTTTGGGGAAAAGTCATTGGTTATCAAGGTTTTTGACATCAGTGATAAAATGGAATGACTGAATTATTCTTCTGCGTTCTATGATTTTATTTTGAACCTGGGATTTATGTTCAGAAGGAAGAACTGAGGACCTTTGTATTTAACTTTGATTCTCTGTGACTGAAAACATGGAGAAAGCACACAACTACATTAGCATTATACTGTTCTCTGCTTTCTTCTGGTTAGATTGTCCAGGAGAAGATCCATTTTTCAAACATTGTTCCTTTCAAGTTTCAGAAATAAAGATGAGAAAATGGTTTTTATTTTCTCTAACTGCTGTAAGAAGTGGAAGACTCTTTGAAGAGCATTTTATCTAAGGATTTATTTTTTTGTATTCTGAATGTTGTTTGTCTTCCACAATAGGGTTTGAGTATGTTTTGTGTTTCCTGATTAGTATTTCTGATTAAGACATAGATAATCATCTGAAGTAAGTGCTGCTGGATATTTTTGAACTTCACATAAATATACATGAATGTGAATGCCAGCAAAATAGTAAATAACAACAAAACAGTGAGTGATTAGAGTCTAATATGCTATGTTATCAGGGAAGAAATGTGGGTTCAAATTCCAGTCATAGCCTCTTATAACTCACCCAGATCTTAGTGCAATAGAAACTGACCCTGGGTAAATATGTGTTTGGTGTTTGCTACCAAATAAGAAGAACTAGATTTGTAATTCCACAATTATCCGCTCCCTTCAATGTTCGTTTGTGTCTTGAAATATAGGATCAATTTTCCTAATGCATTTCTGTACAGTTGGATCTTTAAAGGACCCCTCAATAAAAGAAAGGGCAACAGAAAGAAAAAGAACACACAAGTGAATAAGCATATATCATGTGCATCAGACTGAGACATCGATCATGTGGAAATTGAGAATTAGCATGCACTGTAAAACCTTCCCTTATTTTTCAATCCATTTTTATGCCAGACGCAAACAGCCTCCTGCACACTGACACTCAGCCTGCTATTTTCCATCTTCGTGTTACCCTTGTTGCTGTGTGTCCAGGTTTTCTTACATTCTCCTCTTTTCCTTGTGCACAACTGTTTCCCTGCAGTGGTACTAGGGAACTGGATCATGCCTTCCTCTGTAAATAGGTGGGAAGATGAGATGCAGAGATGAAGACACTGGCCTTGAGTTATGAGCTGATGCAATACCAAAGACAAGAATTCCGGGCATTCTAATTCCCATCCCTGTGAAATACCAGCTTCTATTTTCTCTTCATCTCAGCCTCATGGTTTTATCTGTCAATCAGCCCAAGAGGCTGCAACACTTACCCCAACACTGATGGTTGGATGGCTGCACTTAACACCCTATAAATGGGCTGTTGGGACTGGAGAGCAAGTCCAAAATATATGGTCTGAAGCCTGTTTCAAGAAGACAAGTCAACCCCTTCATTTTCATTCCCACTCGCTTTGAGAATTCCATGATATGACCAAAGGGACATAAAAGCATAGGGTCATCCGTGTGAGTTGCTAAACAAGGAAGAGTGTCCTCCACATGCCAGAGGAATCCCTATCAGATACACTGCATGCTGGGAGTTGCTGCAAGCCGAGACTGGCCAAGGCTTATGCTGTGAATGAAGAAAACTTCATTCCACTCTTATATGTCTTCAGAACACTGAAGATGGAATGGTGTGATGGACCTCTGGTGGGCAGCAGTGTCCCCATTCCTCCAATATTAACCCTAAGAGATCTTCCTTAAGAGACAGCAGCAAGTTAATGAATGAATCCCCTGCCCCCAAGTATCCCACAGGAACTTTTGTTTTACCTAATCTGACTTTACCTAAGCCACTTATTCCTCTTTTTTGAGTAGGTGCAAACCCTATAAATAAGACTATTGGATGCAATAAACTTGCTGGATGGTGCATACTTCCATTCAGTCCCAGTCTCTTTGGCTGAGTCAATCTCTCTCGTTATCCTTCCTCACTCTTTGCTGCCTGGCTCTTTACAACCATGGGTGACTACTCTGCAGACCTTTGGAAAAGGCTCAGGCTGAACGGTGTGGAGGGGAAGCTAGCTGGGGGAGGAAGGGGCTGTGATCCTAAATAGCATACTGCTCTGAGAGCTGTGTGGGTAGAGGTAGGAAAAAGTCCTTGGAAAGTCATGGTGGAGAGCAAATCTCAGTTCTTTCAGAAAGTGAGGATTTTCAAGGGTCAACATATAGTGGCAGGCTACTGCATGCCTTCTAGCTGACATTTGGTGTAGAAGGGATGAGCTTTATGGAGCTGCTAGTAGTGGGAGTATTTCTCTCTCAGGGTTAGACCTTAACCATAATGTCTGTTCTAGACTTGAGAGTGAAATTTCAGCTTTTCAAAATCAGAACCTAACAGTTGTCATACACACTTATATCTCTGACTAAATGCAATACTTACACATTAGACCATTTCCTCTTCTGTCAGTTCTCAGCTGAAAAGTGAGAGTCTTTACTTGTTTGCAGGTTCTTTGAGCTAATGTCCCAAGGTGCTGGAAGGGAGATAAGAGCAATGGCAGAAAAGGCTGTCCAGAGCTTAAGGCTGTATCTTGGTGCATGGGCTGGGATTCTTTTCCAGCAAGTTGGAAGTATTTAAACTCAACTGACCTTAAACTCATTTGTTCAGGACATAGAGGATAGAGAGTTTGGTTCATGCTTAAATCTACCCAGAATCTTCCAGAATTTGATACCAAAAGGTCTCTTTTCAAGTAAAAGCCCATTAAACCTGCATGGTTAGACCCCATTAGATTTTGACAAACTTCAACTTCCCCTTCCCTCTCAGTCCATAATGATATCATCATCCTCTCCCAGTTCCTCATCAAAGATTCTACATGCAAGGGATTTGCATACAAGGGAACTCTCCCAGTTCCTCATCAAAGATTCTACATGCAAGGGATTTGCATACGGGATTTACTCTTTTTCATCTGCTCATGAACACTTTCTACAGCAACTTTATCATGCCTTATCTAGAAACAATAGTTATTACATGAAACGTAAAAAGACTGCATGCAACAACAAAAACATTTTTCATAAACTGGGAAAGTCCTTTCATGGATGGTACCAAAGAGAAAACATGACTCTTTTTCTTATTCACCTGAGGCCACTGACAGGTGTAAGCTGAGTATAACAGATATTCTTGTCCATGCCTTACTTCTAACGAGAGAATTCAAATATATTAGAAAAAGGAAGGGGATACTCTTTGCTCATTTGAGACTGGACTGAAAAGAACCTCTCCACTACACTGTAGAGTTACTGACATGAAGTGACTTCTGCCTCCTTACAGCAAATCCAGCCCTGATCTGTGGAAACAGTTGCAGCAAAGTTGAAAGCTGCCTCCTTTTCCTTCTATGGATCATCAAGAGTTTACAAAGAGAACCACACATTCTAAAAAGTCTCCCAGTTCTGGACAATAGATGATTGTTCTTTCCTTCTATCCAGTCACAAACATTCACCTGTACTTCAAGGAAAAGAAATGTAAAGAAAAATCAACAGACATATGAAAAAAAGCTTCAGCCCTTTATCAGAAAGGAATTTAAAGAATCAGAGCAAAAATCTCCCTATGAACCAGTTACTACATGGAGCTACAGAGAAGGCCAGAAACTTTATTTTGTGTTTTTGAAAAGCCTGAAAAGGACTTTGCATCTATGGAAAGGGAACACTTTACCTTAGTAAAAATGATAAAAAGAAAACATAGCCTAATACTTTATAATATAAATATACTACAATGAATCTTCTATGTGCTTTTGAATTTTGTCAACATAAAACATTCCCCCTCTCAGCTTCACATTGAACAGATGCAGCATTTGTATGCTAGAGAAGAGATAGAGTTAGACACAGGAGCACAAGAAATGTTCAATGATACAGAAGGAGTCAACAAGGATATGGAGATGCTTCCCATGAAGGAAAAAAGTCATGTTGAACTTATCCAGAAGATCAAGCATACCAGGCACTCCAGAGGGAGAAGGAGACCTAGTAATGGGGAAACAATAATCAAAGGAAAAAAACAATTTCCTGAGGCTCAAGAGAGAACTTAAAGCTTCAGGGGAAATTGGACAAAATTAATAAAAATGATCCATATTTAGAAAATCTTGTTGAAATGTCTGTAACCAGGAAGACATTCCTGGCAGCTGCCAATCAAACTTTTCTTTGGAAAGATTCAATTCCAGAAGACAATGAAACAGTATTGCCAGAATTTTGCAGCAAATATCTTTGTGACTCAAATATTGTCTGCTCCCCTTTAAATTACTCGTTTGCAAGAGCAAGTGGAAGGCTTTCTGGAGAAGGGAGACATTAGAAAACAAATTAGCTATGTGCTAGTCTTGAAAATGCAAATCCATAAAATATTTGTAAGTAAACGAAAAATGCATTGAAATGATGAATTTATGAATGTGAAAGTTAAAAAAAAAGATAATTGACAGTGAGAAACAAGACCTTTGAAAATACAAATGAAATCAAACATGAGGATTGCCTGGGTAGACAACACCTAGCTCTTGCAGGTATGTGGCCTCCTGGCTTGTAAAAGAATGAGAGCAGGAGTGATGGATTCCACTTGTAGGTATGGAACTTGATATTGAGCATGGAAGTTACCCACTTTTAATCTTGAAGGTAGAAGTAATGCCAAGTGCCAGGGACAGTACGTCGGAAGGCACTTGGGTTCCTCATTAACTCAGTCACTGACTGACCTCTGTATCCCACTGACTCCCTAGTTCATGATTTCAGACCATTCAGCATGGACTGTTACTGAGTGAGAAATAAACTTTGTTAAGGTAATATGCCAAGGGATCTTTTCGTTACAATCGATTAATTTTACTCTGACTTAGGTCAGGTGAGAGGAAGAAAAAAAATGTGCCGTGACAAAGCTATTCATACTATTACATGTGAATAAAGGGTACCATTCAGACATGTATTTTGATTTATCTTTCATATTTATTTTCTTATGTTCATGTTAATTTTGGGATGATATTTTGTCTCTCCTCTCAGCTGCAGCCAACATATATTTTGAAATTAGCAGTGAGCTCATCTTACATATATTGTTATGCAACCTGATTTTTTAAAGTAAGTCATATTATTTTTGGCTTTTCTTCCACACCAACATATAACAGCAACCCATTTTTTTGTAACTTACAAATGACACTTTACTGCATGATGATTTCATGATGTATTTAACTCTACATTCATCTCTTGAGCATTGTTGTCATCTGATAACATTTGTTATCAAATTCATATAATTGAGTTTGTTAGGCTAGAAAAAGTGCCAATGCAGGTGTAAATCTGCAAATTATAGCATCCAACATGCCTTGCATCTCTCAAGAAAAATACTACTGTCCCTCTTTTGACAGAACTGTGGAGAAACTTCAGAGGCTATTGAGGGGATATTAGATTTGGGTTCAGGATGTACATAGGTACACACTCTCCTGTTCTCTTGCCCTTCCTTCTCAGATATACCTTTTTTTGCTGATTGCTTTTGCTTGGGCTTAGCATTTTTGTGACTACTTGGCAACAACAAATAACTTTTCCAGTGAAGTGGCATATGTGTATGTGTAAGAACTTCTGGGACTTGATGGTGTAGGAGCATAATTTCTGCTTTAGGAACATTTACACGTGGGTTTGCAAAATTGAACTCTAAGAACCCAAGAACCAGAGGCAAGTGTTTTAAGTTGTCCTCCATGCAGTTTGTCCTGCTGAGATTAAGAGCTGGCTGGAGGCTGCAGTAAGCACAACTATTTGGAGCCCAGTGGGGTTCCTGGTTGAATTTAGTCCTTCTTCAAGCATATTCTTTGTAGCCTTCTGAGTGACTGAGCAGATTTCCCTTAACTTCGGTAACAGGGTCACCACGTTGTCTTGCTTTTGTGACCTCAATGGCAAATCTGATGATTGTTAGTATTGGTACCCCTTCGAATGGGATGAGTTTCCTCAGGGATAACACCACACCACCAGCTTGAGCTGTAACACCCCTGGGGAGGCTGGGAAACAATCTAGAAGGGTCTCTGATTTCTAAAGAGGCTTGACCAATAGTCTTTAGCCTTCATCATTCCCCACACTTCATAGTATACCTCTGCCTCTCGGAGCTAGAGCCCAAGAATGCAAATCACAGCCAAGCTTCCTTCCATTTTTCATGTATTATATACCTGCTTTTCCTGACCCCTGATGAGGTTTTATTTATGGTCAGGTTGATCTCCTAGATTGTTTCATCTTTCCTAGCGATTTAAGTTTCTTCCTGAGGATGTCAAAGATGTTACAGCCCCCAACAGTGCCTCAACACATGCTCAACAGGGATTGTGTTGAAAAACTACTGTTAAAGACAAAATCTCTTAACCCAGAAAAGATCTCTGCAAAGGGAGGGGGGAAGGAAAACTGTTTTATTATTGAAGAAACATTGATTCAGAATGTGATCCATCACAGACAGTCCTTGAAGAGATACCAAAGACTGAAGAAAAACCTCATCCTGTTATCTAGCCATTACATACATGTTCTCAAGATAAACGATACTTAGTCCTCAAGGAAGAGACTGAACAGTACCATTTATCATACGCAGCTCATCCTAGATTCATTTGGTAATTGTGGTGACCTTCTGTGTTAGGTAATTGGCTTTATCCAGAGGAAAAGCAAAGTCTTCTATCTTTCCGACAAGAGGTAGTTTTGCAGCAAGGTGCCACTAAAATTAGGTGCCTGGCTTCCCAAGGAAATCGGGAGATAGGGGTAAGATTTCCCCTGATGTCTGTATTTCAAAGAGATGGCACCCAAGTCTTTGAGAAAGTCTTGAACTTAGGAACTTACAAGAAGCCTATCTAATTTGCAAAAAGATTTATATATGTGTTTTATTTTATTTTATTAGTAGTTCCCTCCTACAATGTTTTGTGTGTACATATACACCTATATATGTGTATGTATTTGCATAAGTATGGAAGGGGTAAAAAAGTATCTTAAAATAAGAATTCTAAAGTAAATGCTCTAAGGAGGGAAGGAAAACTGCTGTTTTCAACAGAGCTAATTACACTTCTTCATTTTCATTTCCACTTGTCTTTACAGTTGTTGATGTACTGTTATTTGTGACTGCTTGGTATATTAAGAATAGTACATTTTACTTTACTGTGTACTCAGTAAAAACAAAAGAAAAAACAGAAGCCAAGCCTAGCATCCTAAGACTGGGAATTGAGACTTTGCTAGTCTAGCCAGCTACCTCCCAGAACTCATCTGGGGAACATCCCTCTGACCTTGCTGCTCTCAGAGGAATGGTAAAGGGTCTTGTTTCAGGCTGTTATCTCTTCTGGCACCAGTACTTCTCACACATAAACACAGATTTCTGCTTTGCCACTGCTTCAGAGCTCCCTTAGACACTAGTTTCTTACAAAGGCCACTGTTGACCACACTGTTGAAAATGATATATTCACACTGGCCTCATCATTCCGGCTTAGAACTCTGCTTTTCCCTCCATGTTATATTTTTATGTTTAACACTTTCATTTCATAGTAGAGTAGATATTTTTCTAGTAATTTTGTTTGTTTTTGTTTCTTCCTTTCAGAAGAAGGCAGCACCAAGGATACACATTATTTTGCCCATTTTGTCCACAGTTCTATATGTCCAGGACTGAGTTAATGCTAAAACAAAATGTTTAGAAAGTAAAAAGGTAAATTAATAATTATGATAACATTTTTATTGAACCTTCATTATATAGAGTTTTTCATCTGGAAATATTTTGATTTTTATGTAGTTAGAATTTATCAGGTTTTAGTGTCTGAGTTTAACCTTTCCTTAAAAAAAATGCTCTAACATCATAAGATTTTTTATTATTGAAAAGAAAAAGGGACGTAGTAGAAAAACTTGTGAAATCTGAATGAAGTCTGATCATTGGTTAATAATAATGCACCAGCATTTTGATTATTCATTTTGACAAATGTGCTGTGGTAATACAAGATGCTAAAAACAAGCAAAATGAGTGAGGAGTGTACAGCTTACAGGAATCCTCTGTATTATATTTGCAGCTTTTCTATACATTTAAAATTAAAATTAAGATAGCTAATTTTATTTTTTGCTGACCAGCTGCATAGATTGACTTTCACTTCAGATTTTAAGCTCACATGGGATTTTTTTGTTATTATTGAATTGTGTGAAGTAGACTATATTTTCTCCCTTAAGGATAGTCAATCATTTCAGCTTGAAATGTTACTATACAATATGTGATCAGTAAGAAAAATGCATCTTTTTTGCCTGGGATATTTTAACTCTTCCCAAATATTTATTCTTCCAGATTAACTTTTAGTCATGTTGTTAATTTTCAATTCCAAATCTGTAAAACTGGTTTTCTTAAAAAATTTGACTGCATCAAATTGATGTACTTGATATCCTTCACATGTATGAAGATATAATATGTAATAAAAGGAAAGAACATATGCAAAACATTAATATGTTGGCTGATGAGAAATCAGAAGTCTGATATAAAATATTTATATAAGAAATTTCAAATTAAAGCAGTCACTAAAACAAATTAAAGTCATCACTGTCCTTTTTTCAAGTGACAAAAATTAAAATGAACAAAAATGGCTGATTTTAGCAAGATTGTAGTGAAATATGGTCTCATATATTGTTGGCAGGACAATAAATGTTAGAATCTTTGTGAGAAACAACTGGTAATTTCTTTCAAATTCATAACACTGAATACTTATTTAAGAAGTATAGTATATCCACTTCTAAAAATTCCAGAAGAGAATAAGCGTGGACAACAAAAATCATTAAAAGCATTTCTAACAATATTGCTTTATAAAAGTAAAAGCTGCCCAATTTTACACTAAGCACAATTGAACAAAATGTATAATATATGTGCAGTGTTATATATGTATAATGGGTATGTGTCAGTACACACATCTCTCCACACAATAACTACACACATGTGTATAAGTACATACATATTTCCATCCAATAACTGGCCATGGTATGTTTAGTTGGTGTGTCATCAGTTTACTTATAGATGAATGAAAAACTACCGTGTACAGATTTTTTTTATAGGCTAAAATGAGGACAGATTTATAAAGGCAAGTTTGATTATGGTCTCTAGAACAAAATCTTTCCCCTTCTTTCCTTAAACTGAACTACTGAGAGTCGTCAAAGAGGACTGTTTATCCTTGAACAAAGTGACAGAGTTATTGGAAAAGGCCATTTCATTTATTTGTGGCTTTTCTAAGAAACCTTGTGATCCAGATATGGAGCACAAATGATGTATTTGTACCTGTGGGTTGTGGGTGTCCTTTCAATGATACCATCACCTCATTTCGTTCAGCCAAGTCTACATCACTTTTGGTGTTGTAATTTTTTAGTTTCTCTTTCCAGTCAACCTCTGCTGCTGGTGATACCAAGTTGACTGTGAGAACTCAGAATAATTCCCTCTTTTCAATAACCCATTATTAGCTGAATGTCAAATATTTGTTAGGCTAACAAGTAATTAGTAACATGTAGGTACTTGGGTAGCAGGAGGTAGAGAAGCAAGAATTGCAGGATAACAAGAACAAAAGCCTTAGAACCTACTTCATACTCATTCTAATTGGATTAAGCATCCTTAGAAATGAGGTCCCATGGGTTAGTATGGTGAGTCTTTGGTAACTAAGTGTCTCCTTCTTTTAGTTGATTAATTAAATTCCTTTCCTTGAACTGTCCATCCAGACACAGCAATATATATTATGAACCGTCCTTCATGGTACACACTTTTCACTGACTAGCCGATATGTAGTCAAGAACACAGGATTTTTTTCTCTTTTAAATTAAATTTTTTTTATTTATTTGCTTATTTGTCTGCTTGCTTATTTTAGTTTATGTTATCTATCCTGAGGTTCCCCCACCACCTTATCTCTCACGAACCATCATCTTTTCTGCACCTACCACCCTGACTCCCCCCTTCCCATGTTCAATGCTGCAATTTTGTTAAAATCAGTTTAAAATTTTTCTTGTCTGTTTGGTTGTTTGTTTTCCCTTTATCGCTCATATAACTTTGACCATCCCCATATTTCTCTTTTTCTTTCTGGCTTCTTTCTGCTAGCATGATTCCTTCTAGCTCCATCCATGTCACTGCAAATGACATGTTTGTTTTTTTTTGATTAATGGACAGCATTCCATTGTGTGTATATACCACAGATTTCTATACCATTCATCTATTTTGGAGCATTTGAGTTCTTCCATATCCTGGTGACTGTGATTAGCAGTACAATAAACATCTAGTCTTTTGGACTAGAGTTTTTGTAATGTTTGGGTAGATTCCTAGCAGTGGGATTGCTGGATTGATTGGTAGTTCCATTTTCAGTAATCTGAGGGTCCTCCACACAACTTTCTATAGTGGCTGGACCAGTTTGCATTCCCACCAGCAGTGGAAAGTGTCCCTCCCTCTCCACATCCATGCCTTGCTATTGCCCATTTTTTTGATATGGACCATTCTTACTGGTCACAAAGGGTTTCTTTCATCAATGACTTCACATTGTTCTTGCCACTCAAGTTGGAGTCATTTCATTTGCTCTCCTAATGGTCATTAGGGATCACCTTCTAACTCACATGTTTTTATTCATGAATTCCTATTCACAATAAAAATCCTTCTATAATCTGGGGAAATTTGAAATCTCCAATACCCTCTATTGAATTAATATGTGGAGCTCTTAATGAAGATGAGCGACAGGGACAGAAAGATGGGTGAGTGGGAGTTCAACTGTAAATGCTAATCATGAAAGGGTCACCTGATTACGCATGAAGCATATTCCTTGGGGTGCATATTGAAGATACATAAATGTATTGTTTTTGAAAGCAGTTCAGTACCAATTACTTTCTGGACTTAATTAGTCTCATTGTGGAGGACAAACACTTTAGATAAAATTAAATACATCATGTACTGATTTCTAAATAGCCTCTTGATAAATAACTGGTCTATAACCATTCTTATTCACGATGTTTCTTAAGTTCCTTTGAGGCTCTGGGAAATATCAGTACCAGCAGTTAATTGTAGAGGACTAAGGTCCAATTAAGATGTGTCAGGATTAATAATATTCCTATGTTGAATAGGGAAGGGAGTATGATGATTAGTTTTGGGATGAAGTGTAGTGCCATTTGGACTTTTGGGGATGACCGTAAGATGACTAGAAATTTTTACTAGAGAAGTCTGGTGTTAGATGACAAATATAGCAGTTGGAAAAGTTGGCAGCCATTCTGGTTGGGAAAAGCAAATTAAAGAGTGCAGAGACTTTATAGGAACAACAACAATTAAGTGAACAGCAGAAAGAAACTGCAAGAGGGGAATTATATTGGTTCAGTTTTGAAGCAACATAAAGGAAAGAAGAGGCTGGCAGGAAGAGAAGACTAATTCAATGTAATTTTTCTTTTTTACATTTTGATTTAAAAGTTACTGGATGAAACTGTCTATAATCCACTCTTGTGACAGTTATTGTTCTTTCTTTTAATGAGCCTTAGATTTTGATCACCAGAGGAAACAAACACTTGGGTTGTAGGTTATCAGGAAGAAAGAATTGACAGTTGTGTTACCTGCATTTTAAGAGCAGGGTTTGTGGTAAAAGTATCTGAAAAAAACATACACTCTAAGGCAGACTTTTGTTTCTCTTTCAATATATCCTCTTTTTATTTTGATATTATGCAGGGGAATATCTGGGAATACTTGGAAGTGTTTCTCAAACCTCATGGGTAAATGACTGTGATATTAATTTTTGTTAGAACCTTGAAAGGTCGGAACTGAGCAAGGTAGACTCTGTCAGAGGTTGAGTCAATCTGAATCTCATAGGTCTTTCCTATAATAATCACATCTGGTGAGAATTTAAGGAGATTTTGTGGTATAAATCACAGTTTCTTTAGGATAAAGCTAGAACTTTAGGTCAGGATATACAATTCAAAAATGACAAAAAATCATAAGAAATTTCTATGAATAACAGTGTGAAATATTATGGCATAAAAATAACTGGATACAATTCTAGAAAAATGTACTTTACAATATTATTTATAATATAAAGCAACAGTGATTTAAAAAAATATATGGTATTGGAATAAAATATACACATTGATCAATGGGACAGAATCAAGAGTTCAGACATAAAACAATACACTGATTGACAATGATGTAATTTATATATTTATCTTTATACAGATATATATGTGCAATCAATAAAAATAATAAAAATATCTTGATACCTAATTTATGATAAAGGAGCCTTGATCAAAAAAAATAGAGAAAGGAATATCTGCTTGGCAAATGGTTTTAAGAAATCTGAATGTTCACATGTGAAAGTATGAAGTGGGATCACTCTTTAACTCAATAAACAAAAATAAATTCAAAATGAATTAAAGACTTAGCTTTAAGATCCGTAACAATAGAATGTATAGAAAAAAGCATTGGGAATGCTTTTCACAATATCAGTCATCAAATATTTTTTTGAAACTCAATACCTACAGTAAGGGAAATAAAAGCAAAAATAAATAATTAGGATCACCTAAAATTAACAAGCCTTTACATAGCAAATGAAAATATATGTAGATTGAAAAGGCCTCATTGAATGGTGGAAAGTAGTTGCATATTACATGTCTGACAGAGGGATAATATCCAAGATAGACAAAAAACATATTCAACTTAAAAAGGAAAAACAAATAGTGCAGCAGATCTGAATAAAGGATAACCAGAAGACCAATAACCATGTGCAAAATGTTCATTATTGGTTCTATTTATTTTTTTTAATTATCACTTTTAATAAGGGTGATCCAAGCTAAAATTATAATGAGATAACATCTCATACAAAATGGCACATATTGAAAAGATCCCCAACAATAAGTCTTGGAGATGTGGAGGAAGGGGAACGGGACCACTCTTAAATTGTTGCAGGAATGTCAACAGTTGGAGCCATTTTGGAAAGTAATCTAGATTTGTCTCAAAATACTACAAATGGAAACTATTTCTCCTTTTGGGTAAAAGGAAGGCAATTTGCTCTTGAGTAGATTGACAGAACTATCAGAGAAGGCAATTTCAGTTACTAGGTTCTCTGAGATACATCTTAATTTCAGTTTTGTGTATACAGGATTGTGCTCAAATCTGCACAATGGCTACTGGTTTCCTTCCATTGGGATTCACCTCAGATCATGTGTATTCTACTCATGTTAACACTTATTTTAAAATACTCTTTAAAAATTGAAATAATATTTAGTTAAAACACTATCTGTTATAATTTAGAGTACAGGGCCACACCTCTTCAGGTGGATGTTACCGCCAAAAAGGCATCAATCATCCATTGTGCTTCCTCCCTCTGGTAGCCTCAACTCTACTGTCTGATTTCTAGAGTTTTTGTTCATTTGGACATTGCATTCTAAGGTGTTTCAGGTATGCAACCTAAATCAACATCTGTGTAAAATATCCTGATATTAGAGACGATAACCATCTGGAAAATGCTGCCTTCAATATAACACCATCAAAAATTAATTTTCATGTGTATAGGTTAAAAAAAGAAACCTGGACTGTTGATGATGGTTATCATTGGATGCTGGTATTACAACTTAGCTGTTTTGTGATTTTCCTTACTCTCTAGATTTTCTTCAAGCAACATTATGTGTATTTCCCCAAATTTGATGCTGAGTCCTACTTCTCAATGTAACCGTATTTGGAGATTGGACCTCTAAGTGTGTAATTAAGGTTAAATGAAGTCATAAGAATAGATCCCTGACCTGATAGGATTAATGTCCTGAGAAAAAAAATGAAACTTGCTCCCCTTTTGTCTACCATGTGAGGACACAGTGGGAAAATGGCTTCATACATGCAAGGAAGAAAGCTCTCCCCAGAAACTGGACCCATGGGACTTTGTTCTGAGATTTTTCAGCCTCTATTACTGTGAGATGGTATCTGTTGTTGCAGGCA
The DNA here is from genome assembly GCA_004024945.1 of Uropsilus gracilis. NCBI lineage: Eukaryota > Metazoa > Chordata > Mammalia > Eulipotyphla > Talpidae > Uropsilus > Uropsilus gracilis. Next base: position 19,420 of record PVHY01007985.1, read on the forward strand.
TTCAGTCACAGTTTTGTTATAGTAGCCTGAACCAACAAGGACTCATGGTTATTTTTGTAGCTAGCATAAAGAACAATAAAAGTTATTTTAAGGGGAGAAAAAAAAATCCTGGCTTAAAAGGCACTGAAAACAAAGGTTCAAGATCTTTAGATAATTATGCAAGTTTCCAGGCACTGCTAATTATATCTTGATTTCCTCAAAAGAAACATATAAGATAAATGCTAAGCAGAGATGTTGAAAAATAGTTTATTTGGAGAGAGTTTGTGTTTTTGGAGAGAGCTGTTATAATTACTTTAAGTTGGAATTAGCTGGGAGTAAAACTTAGGGCAACTGATTTTATATTTGGTCAGACAGTTCAGCTCAAAGCTTGCCCACAGAATCTCTGCCTTTTCCCCCTGGGACACACACGTGTGCACACACACATGTGCATACATATGGTTGTTTAAGTCTGCCATACTGAGTAGGTGCTATAAAATAAGACTGACTCCATCTCCTTGGTGGTCTACAATAAATTGCAATCAAGTATAACCAATAACATCACAGCTTTCCTATCTGTCTAGTTTCATATTTGATTACTTCTCAAATGACTTCTCTGAGGTGTCACCTGGATGCCCTCTTTCCTTAGCTACCACAATCTTTTCTAGAAGTTTCCAGGACTGATGTTCTTTTGATTTTGAGGGAGAAAAGTCCTATAGCCATGCTGATGTACTGTGCAAAGCAGATGGTGAGTAGCATGCTTGAGAGGGTGAATGCTTCCACCATCACTTGTAATTTTTTTTCCTTTTTACCTCTAAATTTCTATTTAATATGCTTCTGCAGACGTTCATTCTGGAATGTTTCATATGTGGCAAATACTCTATGCAGAATGAATTCACACTTTCTTTTTTTCTTTCTTGTGCATACTATTCTTGTTTCCCCATTCCTTAAGCTTCTTGAGATATTATGGTACACAGTGTACAGTGCTTCCTTCATTGAGAAAACAATTGATAATTAGCATGAGGTCAAATCACAGTTTTTGATCCCAAGTTGCTATTTATGACATAAGAAACATCTTCTTTGCTTTCTTTTTTTTTTGTTTTTTCTTTTTGACTTATTTCTGCTAATATGAGTCTTTCTAGTTCCATCCAGGTTGCTCAAATGAGATGTGTTTGTCCTCCTTGATGGATGTGTAGTATTTCATCATGCATATATATATATATATATATATATATATATATATATATCTCACATTTTTTTAGCCAATCATCTGTTTTGGGGCATTTGGTTTGTTGAGAATACAGGATGGTCTCACTTATATGATGGATATAGGGAAAAACAAACAAAAAAATAAGAAAGAATGAAAACAACCAATGGGACTGAACCATGGAGCAAAAGAGGAGGAAGGGGAAGAAGGTAGAGAAGGTGAAGAGCACAAAAGATCAGGATGATTAACAAATGTTAGTGAAGTGGGAAAGCCCCGGGGTACACAACAATGGACTAATGTAATATAAATATAAATATACATATATATGCAAAAACAAACAAACAAACAAAACCCAAAAAACATTTATCAGATATCGGAAGAGACCAACGGGCCAAACAATGAACAACTGAACATCAACTTCACCAACCAACAAATCGCAGAAAAATGGGAGCTGGAGTAACTGGAGGTGGGATACAGGGGGAGAGGAGGGCTTATTAATGCACAAATGTGACAAATCAGTAAAATGAATTTTTTAAATAAAAAAAGAAGAAACATCTTCTTTGGAGGTATATGAAAATAAGTCACTGATGTAACTTGTGTACCAGATCATTTTTACAAAATTTGATACTCTTCTATCCAAAACACATTCTAGAATTTTATATATTCTCCATGGTCATTGGACTAGACTTATGGCTGCTTTTAGACAGCATGCTGTTGAATTTCTTTAATGGCTGAAGGATGGTAAAAAACTTTTACATTTAGATCATAATTAATTTCAGAAGTTACAGAATAAAACTGGGCCTTTGGTTGAATCAGAAAAATGCCATACAAAAAGTGACTGCCTTTGTCACAAATGGTCTTCACAAAGATGGTATGCACTTTCTCCAGGGCTCACCAGACTCTTCAGATGGCAGAACTGGTGGATCATTAGATTCCCTTCTCCCACCTCCTCCTCATAGCTCCTTCATATCTAACAAATAGAGATGATATATGCCCTGAAGGACTGCTGCTCCTGCAGCCAGAGATGTGCTTCTAGCTCTGCTTGATTCAGCAATAGAATTTGGGTCCCCTCATTCCATTTCTAATGGCTGTTGAACTGAGTCACACAGCCATGGATTTGAAATCAAATATATTTTTAATAGTGGAACAAGTTCTACTCTAGAGGCTTGACTTTGCTGGATGAAGAAGGAAAATTTAAATTTACCAAATGATGTTATTATTATTTAAAAATTAAAATTTTTTTTAATAATTTAAACTTTTTTTTGTGGGAAGAAAGCAAATTACATAGATAGGTATACATATGACAATACCATAGCTAACAAAATTATAACCATGCAAAATAATATATTATTTACTGATGTATGATTTAATGATGCATTTATTATTTATTATTTTTAAATTTGTTTTATTTTACATTGTATCTACTCCAGGATACTCCCACCACCTTATTGTCTTAGTCTTGTGTGCACCTTCCACTCTTGCTTTTCTCCCCTTCCCCTCTCATGCTCTATGCTTCAATTTTACTGAGTTATTTTTAAATATTTTTAGTCTGTTTGTTTTCCCTTTATCCCTCTCATAAGTGAGACCATTCCACATTTCTCTTTTTTTCTGACTTATTCCTGCTAGATGATTCTGTCTCGCTTCACCCGTGTTGCACAAATGATATGTTCATCTTTTTTGATTGATGAATAATATTCCATGTGTACACAGACCACAACTTTCTGTACCACTTGTCTATTTAGGGGCATTTGGGTTGTTTCCATATCCTGGCTATTGTAAATAGCACTGCAATAAACATCCAGGTGCAGGTGTCTTTTTGGATTAGAGTTGTTATATACTTTGGGTTGATTCTCAGAAGTGGAATTGCTGGATCAAATGGTTCCATTTTCAGTAGTTTGAGGGTCCTCCACACAGCTTTCCATAATGACTGGACCAGTTTGCATTCCTATCAGCAGTGTAAGAGTGTTCCTTTCTTTCCACATTCACACCATCACTTATTGTTGCCTGGTTTTGTTTTTTTTTTTTTTTTGCTTGTTTGTTTGATATGCACCATTCTTACTGGTGTAAGATGGTATCTTATAATGGTTTTGATTTGCATTTTTCTGATTATTAGTGATGTTGAGCATTTTTGGGGGGTATATTTGTTGGTCCAAATGATGATATTTTAACTCCTCCTTTCATTTGATCTCTTTAAATAATCTCTTTAAATAACCTCTTTAAATAACCCTCTTTTAGGTAAATGTTCAACCCTTCATATTGCTTCCTCACCTTCCTGCATCTCACCAGCAGAGCATGTGGAGTTTAGTGGGATGTGGAGGAGGGAAGTAGGTGAGTTTGTGTAACTGGGAGAAGGAGCCTCAGGGAAGGCAAGTCTGTTTTTGTTCCTCTTTTGACATCTGCCAGGGCTCCACTGTGTGCTTTCTGTGGGTATCACTTAGGTACTAGGTACTGAAGCTCCCGGTTCTCAGTCACTTGTCTCTTATCTCAGAAGCTTCTTTGGCTTAGCTTCCACTGTTTTCTTAATAACTTTGTGTCCCCATGCTGTGACTCATGGGGACTTCTGAATCCATTGCAGGCTGCTGGAAAGTCACGGAGAAGCAGAGAGTCATCTCTGGTGAATTATGTTGGTCCCATTCCTCCATCCATGACAAGGAGTGAAGTAACAAATTGCTTATAATACTTCCTCTGGAGACTTGCACATGACGGCGACCTACACCCAGAGAAATATGCTCTTGTGCCCTATGTTCACACACTTGCTGACGTGCTCGTCTTTACCATTTTCTGTGCTTGTTGAGTATAAACTTTATGAGGGTTACTACCTGACCACATTACCCTGGTTATTCCTCTCTCCTTTCCTTGTCTTCTTGTCTAAAAGGCTGTGCTAGCACCCTTTTATTAGTGTAAATGCTTTCCTTTACAGATGCTCTGAATTTAAAAATAATTCGATTCTATATGTTAAAAGTTGAAACTTATTTTTTTTTTCAAATTCCTACTGTGATAATTTTCATCTATGTTAAAATGATCTGACATAGTAAGGGGATATTTTAGACTAGAAACAAAGAGAAACACTTTGATATTTTTATAAAAATATTCTTCCCACTTCAGTACACTTAATAAGTTATCTCACTAATATTTTTTCATTTCTTGCTATATGTCAGATATTAGGATTGTAGAAAAAACATGTGAGCGATAAAAGGAGATCAAATGCCTAATGTCAATATTATATGCTTTTTTATTATTTAAATTATCTATTTCTATATATATTTCACATTTTTGTAATCCCTGGGTTCATCCCCCCTCCCCCTCCCCTGATCATTCCCACCCTCCCCCAAGTGTTATACTTCAGTTTGGTTGTTATCTTGTTTTGACTTTTCCTCCTGGCCTTTTGCTTGTTTTTCTATAACCCATATATTCATGAAACCATTTGGTTTTTGTCTTTTTCTTTCTGACTTGTTTCTGCTAGTACAATTTCTTCTAGGTACATCCATGTTATCTCAAATTCATCAAATTTGTCATTTTTAATTGAGTAATATTCCATTGTGTATATAGACCACATCTTTTTCATCTATTTGTCTGTTTTGGGGCATTTCGGTTTCTTCCATGTCCTTTCAATTATAAATAGTGCTACATAAGCATTTAAACACAGGTGTCCTTTTGTATCAGTATTGAGGTCTCCTTTGGGTAGATTCCCAGAAGAGCGATTGCTAGGTCAAATGGTAGTTCTATTCTTATTAGTTTGAGGTTTCTCCACACTGCTTTCCACAGTGGGTGAACTAGTTTACATACCTGCCAGCAGTGTAAGAGTGTTCCTTTCTCGCCACATCCATGTCAGCACTTGTTGCCTGTTTTTTTGATATGGACTGTTCTTACTGGTGTAAGGGGGTATCTCATTGTGTTTTTAATTTGCATTTCCCTGATTGCTATTGACATTGAGCATTTTTTCCATGTGCCTGTTGGCCATTTGTATTTCCTCTTTGGAGAAGTGTCTTTTTAGTTCTTCTCCCCATTTTTTATCTGATCCAATCAATATTGTATACTAATAAACAAAATGGGTCTTAGGCAAAGGAAACTGAAGACAGGTAAATTCTATGTCTAACTGCCTCGAGGCAATCAGCGAAGGCTTCCTGAAAGATATGACATTTCTTTTACTCCTCTGATGTCTGCTCTAAATAAGAAGAGGATGAGTGTTGTAGATTCAAACCATGACAGTATTGATTGAACAACTCACAACAATAGTTTATGTATCATTCTATTGGCAACAAAGTGTACAGCAGTGGTGCATATAACACAACAATCAGATCTTACTGATTTATAGGACTGTCTATTAGTGTCTCCTTAAAAATAAGAAACAAAAACACTCATTTGAGTATTTATTCCATATTTGCATTTCTGAGTACTTGCTATGTCTTAGATATGACAAATAAAATGCAGAAGGAAGATAAGATCCCATCTCAATCAACTTGCATTTTAGAGAGGGGAGGGTGTTGAGTAAATTATGTAAAAGATAGATGCAGAAATTGATAAGTGCTGTCAAGTAAGTGAAATAGGATGGTGAGGAGATAGAGATGAAACATCATCTAAATTTGATTTTGATAATAACAAATAACCAGATCCTGGATATGTCATATTTTAATGTATATTTATATATTTTCATATTTTAATAAGTGTGCAGCAAAAAGAGTGAAATCAAGAGGCTCTTCTCCAAGGGAAAGTTTTACTTTTGAAGGCTGGCATTTATCTTGAAGTCCTAGTCCTTTCTTTGGATGGAGTTTATAGGAAAATCTGCTGACAACTTTAGTGAAACAAAGCTTGAATCTCCAGTTTTTGTAACGCTATGACAATCCCCTCACAGGAAAGGACTACTTCACAGCTGATCCTCATTCCTCTTATGGAATTTCTCTCCATGCTACAGATTTCAGTGAACTGCTGACTTCCCTTTTCCAATTCTGGAAAGTGTGGGCAAAAATATTTTCTTTAATTCCTTTTTGAATAGCTGAGAGGACCAGGTTTTAGTGTATCATGAAGTCTTGATGTTAGAAAAAGATGAAATGACAAACAACACAGAAAGTAGTAAGCAATTAAAAATTCTGTCTGTTATGTCATTTGCAGCAACATGGATGGAGCTGAAGGAATCATGTAAGTGGTAATAAGCCAGAAAGAAAAAGAGAAATATGGGGTGATCTCACTTATATGAGGGATTTAGGAAAAACAAACAAACAAACAAACAAACAAACAAGAAAAATATAAAATTGCCAACAAAACGAAAACATAGGATGAGAGAGGGGGAGGAGGGAGAAAAAGGGGGAAGGGGAGGACACAAAAGATGAGATGGTTCAGGTGATAAGGTGATGGGAGAACCTCAGGGTAGATAATGGGTACATATATAGATATATCTCTCTATATGTGGTATATATATAAATATAGATAGATATATAAATTACTTAAAAGTTCAAAAAAAACCAATGACTTTTTTATGGTTGAATAATATCCCCATCCATTGGCATACATTTGATTATCCATTTTTAAAAGTCCTATCTTTGGCTGGAGACATAAGGACTTGATAGACATTTGTGCTGTTTGCATTTGTTTGCTATTGTGAACAGTGGTGCTGTGAATATCCATGTACAGATCTTAATATGTATATTCGTTCACAATTCTCTTGGCTATATTGCTATATCTACCAGCAGAATTCCTGGGTTATAAGCTAATTTTACATTCAGTTTTTTGGGAACTACCAAGCAATTTTCCAAAGTGATTGTGGCATTTATATTTCTACTAACAGTATATGAGGGTTCCAATTTCCCCACATTCTTGCCAACACTAGTTGTTGTTGTTGTTGTTTTTTCATCCTAGTCGATGTGAAGTGATATCGACTTGCATTTCGATATCGATATTGCATTTTTTGCTTGTTTTCTTTTTATTGTAGTGAAATTTGTTTACAACACTCGGTGGGTTTCACGTATACAATTCTCACATCAGCTATTATATATTCACACAATAGCCACTCTCAAATGTTAAATGACCTTCATTGTTGTTTGTTTGTTTATTTATTTATTTACTTTTCATTTTTTAAATTACAATATCGGTAAACAGTTGTTGGGATGACTCCCGCTCCTCTGTCCACTCAGACCCTTCTCTCTTTGGTGTTTGTTGATCTATGTTAAGTCCATTATTCTCTTTCTTTCCTGTGGCAGGGTTCTATCAAACCATGCTGGTAGGTTTTCAGTCTTAATCTTTCCTTGAGCAGCCTGTCCATGCTCATTTGAGGTCTATCAATGTCTTCTCATTGCTGGTTGTCTTCTCCACTCCATTCTTTGTGCCATTTTGCTGCTTCTTCACCCAATAGTTCTGGCATCTGGTTTAGGGGGCCTTGCTCCCAGCCATTGTCGGTAAAGAAGTTCCTCGATGGAGACAGGTATCTGTGAATGGCTATTGTGGATCATCTCCTCTCCATCACCTCACTGTGGTTTAGATGCTAGTTTGTCACAAAGCATGGGGTATTGAACTCCTTTTCACATGTTTACTGGCTACTCTTACATCTTCTTTGTAGAAATATCTACTATTGCTAGCTTTTGAATTTGGTTATTTGTCTTTAAAATTGTTGGCACATTACTACATTATATATGCTAGATACCAGATGCTTACCCCTTAGATGATTTTTAAATATGCCTCTCATTCTGTGGGTTATCTTTTTACTTTCTTGATAACATCCTTTGAAACATAAAATATCTTAATTTTGATAAAGTTCCACATATCTACTTTTTTCCTTGGGTTGTTTGCGTTTTAGGTGTCATAGCTAAGAAACCAATCCCTAATTCAAGGTCACAAAGATTTACATGTTTGTTTTCTTCTAAGAGTTTTTATAGAATAAGAAATGACTTCTTGGGCAAAGAAAATGAAGCAGAAAATTTCAAAGTAAGGAATGGTGGGGGGAAAGTTGGTATTCTGAGAAGCTTTGGTGATTTTATAAGACTGAGGTAGCTGGGGCATAGCATATAATTTTCCATGTAGTGTTTCATTTTTGTATAAATTGACATTTTTACTTTCTGCCAGCAAAATGTGTATGTTTTATTTTATAATGTGTTTTAAGAGGTCTAGACGGACTCCTTTTTCTGAACACAAAGTGTTATATATTAGCTTCAGGTTGCCTACACGCTGGTTAGTTCTACCACATATGTTGCCAATAATAATGAGGGAGGAAAAAACCCTAGAGGAAGAGTTCATTTAATTTTTATTGATCGTCTTATATCTTAAGAATTTCATCAAGCAAAGTGACAACATCCATAGTACCTGTGCTGAAAGTCTTAGCTGAGTGAACAAGAATGAATCAGCACAGTAAATAAAACATTGTTTCCCTTTTCTTGGTCCACCAGCTCAAGGTCATTGCTAAAAAGCACAAATAGTCTAGCGTACCAGTTGTTAAAACCTGGCTACACACTGGGGACATCTGGAGAGAGATTTTTGAAAATACAAATCCTTCCAGACTTAGGGAATCAGCATGTAACATTAGTATCATTTCCTAGCAAAATACTATATGGTGTCAGAAATATTTTCTTAAGCAATTAGCAAAAGCACAGGAGAAAGAAATTTAGAGAATTAATCAAGCAGGTATATTTTATTCACTGGACTAGAAAAAGGCATGACCCGAGGGTAATATGTGCTTTGAAATTCAGAATATTTCAAATTTTGGAAAGACGAATACAAAGCATATGCCATATTAGCCAGATTAGAAAAGTGAGTTCTGTATCCCTTGTTAAATACACCTTTACCTATGCAATATAAATGTTTTCTATTTAGTTTAAGTGGGATAAATGGAGACTCTAAATGAGCAGGTCAGGTTGGTTTGTGATTTTGCAGTTGCAATAGCGACTGTGGATCCCATATCCCCAGATCACCTTTCCCTTTGTTGCTACCAGAGAAGGCTGGTGCCCTCAGTTAGGAGTTTAGAATTCTGAGGCATTTCTTTGCACCGTTGTTGTTCTATTTGTCTTCTCTGTATTGGTTTGTGGTTGAATAATTTGAGAGGCAAATTTCATAATGGTGTTACATCTGGACATTGGTGTCCTATATTATGTCCAGTTTACAGATGCAGGTGCTTTCTTCTTTTTTTCCTTTATTTTTTATCTCAATTTTATTGAAATATAATTCACAGGTAAGGTCATATTAGTTTAAAGCGTCTAGCATGGTGATTTTATAGAAGTGCATACAATAAAATGACTACCAGTAGGAACATGAAAAATGAAGGAAATGCAAGTCACAATGAGATACCACCTCAAACTGATGAGAGTGGCCCATATCACAATTTCCAGAAACAAGTAATCACAAGGATGTGGAGAACAAAGGAATCCTTGTATACCGTTGGTAGAAATTTAAAGTGCTCCAGCCCCTCTAGAAAATAGTGTGCAAGAGCTATGGAGTTCTCAAAATATTTAAAACATATCTCTCATGTGACCTAGAAGTTTTATTCTTAGATATGTACTTGACAAATGCAAACACACTGATTCAAATGTATAGACAACCGTGAACCTTCATCTTGATCTTCTTGTGGTCCTCCCTTCTCTAATTTCTCCCTCCCCTCTTTCTCTTCCTAGCTTCTTGCCCCAGTTCTTTGTTAGCTTTTTTGACTTTTTCTTGGCCCTTTCATTTGTTATTCCTATATCCCATCTATAGGTGAGACCATCTGGTTTCTGTTTTTTTTCTTTTTGATATATTTCTGCTATTATGATTTCCTCTAGGTTCCTCCATGTTATCACAAAGGTTTATGGAGAACCCCAGGGAATGCAATGAGATAATATATATATATATATTATATGTATATATATATAATGTGTATATGCATATGTGTATATATATATACACACACATATATACATAATATGAAAACAACAAGATGATAAAAAACACAGAGTTATAGAAACACTCTTATAGTTACTGCAGCTCTATCTGTAAAAGCCAAGTAATGGAAACAACCTAAATACCTAAGAACAGATGACTGGATTAAGAGGATGTGATTCATATATGGAATACTGGCCAGCTATTAAAAAAAAAAAGATGGCCTTTTGCAACTTGTAAACATCATGGATAGAACTGGAGGGAATAATACTAAGTGAAATAAATGAGAAGGAGAAAGACAAATACTGGGAGCTTTCACTTATATGTGGATTAGAGAGGGAAAAACTATCAAAAGGTCAGGTACAACCAAGTCAATAACAAATCTTACAAGTTTGGTTGTAGAATTTAGCCTACTAGAGCTGGAGAAGGAGGGAGACAAGCAGGATGTGGAAGGTGTTCAGTCCTCTGAGGTGGACAGTGGGAGTGTGGGTGTATGATACAGCAACACAAATCTAAAGAAGTGTGATCCTAGTTATGTAGTATTAATCAATATCATCTCACTGTCAACAAATGGCTAATTTCTCATCCATGTATCCATTTTTCCTTTCCCCTCCTGAATCTGCTTTTACATATATTTACCAAGTTCTTAATTTCATTTTTAAATTGTAGACTTTTAATTTGATTTTCAACTTTTAGCTTTTTAATTTGCCAGTTCCTCCCTCCCCAGCACCCTCATTCTTGAATAGACTTATCCGCTACATCAGTATTTGAGTCATCCACGAATCTGAGTCTGTAGTCTATTTGTTCTTTCTGTCCTTGCCATTGTTGATCAAGATATTTGCATGAAAAATTATAGAGGCCCTGGCTGATACTATCTTCCTCCGGATGTAGTTTGCCTTTTCCTGTCACAGGCAGATAGAGGACATGTTAGATCACTCTAACTGGGGATTGAACTGATGCAAGGTTGAGCTCCAGGTTTTTCCAGTTCCCATTTGTGGCCCATTTTCTTCTGTTCCTCTTCTCCAGTCCTCCAGGAATTTCAGTTCGACTCCTCTTTGGCGGGTACTGAACTCCAGTTTTCATTCTTTGGACCTGTGATATGACCAATGAACATTTTGCTTTGTTCTTCAGCATTGTTTTTTTTTTCCCCTCAGCCTCCTTGCCTGTCCTAAGACTTCTGTTGATGCTGACAGGGAATCTCACAGGCAATAGATAGCTCATAGGTTTCTTTTTTGTTAGGTTCTTGAGCTCTGATGTCTTCACCATCCTGTCAGCCATGATTCTGATTTTCCTTTTTGAAATTTTGTTTTTTTGAAAACAAATTTTGAAAATTTGTTTTTCCAACACATTTTCCTTTTTATTTATTGGTTAATTGGTTTTATTTATTGTTTAATTGTTAATTGTATATTATCATACACAGTCACTCCTCCCCACCTGGTTGTTGGTTCCCTTGGGAATGCCCCCCCCAACCCCTTCTCTGGTCACTCCCTCTCTTTTCTCATTACTCTTTGTTGGCCCATTTATCCCTTGTCTTTTCCTCCCCTCTGGAGCATTGTTCTTTTCCTGGGTGAGGTTCAGGGTTCCAGGGGTAAGGTGATTCTGATCTTGTTCTTCAATTCTGTATATTGACACAAGTTCCGAGTTGATGTCTTATTGCACAGCCCTATTCTTAGATTCTCTACTTTTTTTTTTTGTAAGACTGGAAAATTCTGAAGGGAAGGGGTTGACTTCTGCAGTGGCCCCCACACTTTGGTTCTCTTTTCTGTGAGATTGATTTCTGTGGAACGTGGAAGCAGATAGAGAGATGGGGCTTCAGATAAGAAGCCTGTAACACAGCTCACATGTAACCCAGCTTCCTAACCTCTTTGGAATGTCCCAATAGACATATGACCTATTAGTAATGACTGTTACCCCCACAGGCAAATTCTCCTGTTATCGTACATCCCTGCATCCTCCCTGCTGTATGTCACCTCGCTTTGCTCTTTCCTCATTACATCATTGTAGCATTTCCATGCTGGAGTCTATAAGGGACTTCACAACTTCATTAAAGTTTGATCTGGACATGCTTCCCAGGATCCCTGTTCTGTGGGCTGGCCTCACAGATCGCTATCAACACTTCCATTTCATTTTCTTCTTCATTCCACATGTTACTCCTAACAGATTTCTTATGATCTTACTGTCTCAGCTGCTCTCTCAGACCTTCAAAGAGAGTGACTTTTACTTTTTAAGATTTTTAAAAAACTTTTTAGGATTTATCTAGCTTTTCTCAACAGGGACAGAGATTTCTCCCACAGAACTCTGTCAAGATAAGAAACAGAATTAATTTAAGTCCCCCCTCCCCCATTTACTAAGTGTTGGAATGTGAATGGGAGACCTGGGAAATAATGAGGTTGATTTTAAACCAAATAAATGTCAAATTTCCCCAACTTAATTTTATGATGCAGTTAACAAAATTATTATATGTGGTACATGAAAATTTTTTATAATAATGGTCATATATACTATGCTAAAAATGGATAGTACATATAACTTAAAGTGGAATAACAGTGTTACTATCAGAGCTATCTTTTGTCAACATGTTAGTGGGTAACTCTATATTTCTTTTGCTCTGCATCATCTTCTTGCTTCTTACTTAAAGTCAGACCTTATAGACATATTTTAACCATATTTGATACTTTAATAATTTTCAATAGCAAAGGGTATAAGATCCTGGTAAATGTTACTGGTGATTTTCCAGTGAAAAACATACATAATAAACCAAAAGTCATTAATGACTTTTGAATAGGCAAAAATACTTTATTATAAAAATTACCAATATTCTACATCTCCTCTTTGGTGGAGAAAGAGGGGAAAAAATCTTAACAACTTTTCATTTAGTGATCCTTTCAGCACTGTGACCTAGTGAAAACTATTTCAACAAGTGAGAGCAAGTCTTCAGTAATTAGTCATGGCTACAAGGTATGTCTGAACAGTGGGGCAGAGGCTGTGGACAAAGAAAGTTATTGTCTACTTGAATGGATCAGAAAGTTATGGTATATGTACCCAATGGAATATTATTACAAAATCAAAAAGACAATTGTGATGCATTTGTGATAACATGGATGGAAGTAGAAGGAATCATGCTAGTGGACATAAGCCAGAAAGAAAAAAGGTGGGATGATCTCACCTATATGCAGGATATAGGGAAAGCAAGCAAACAAACAAACAAGTAAACTTAAAACCAACAAGATATCAGCAGAACTGAAGTACAGAGCAAGAGAGAGGAAGGGGGTAAAATCAAAGGAGGGATGGGGGTATAAGAGACTAAGGTAATGTTTCATGGGGGACAAAGTGAGAACTTTGGGGTATACAACAAGTGAAAAAATATATACATGTGCAATTAAATAAAAAATTAAAAGATAAAATTATTGTCTACTATTGTAAAAAAGAAAAACACAACTACCTAAGAGATAGAGAGATGGAACCATGTCACCCTTGACCTAAAAATTAAGTAAATAAATAGACTTCAAGCTTTTGTTCAAATAAAAACTTAAAAGTAAGCAGGGTTGAAATGTAGTTTACACTTTATATGTATATTATGTATATTTTTTAAAATTAGTAGAAAAGGCAAGCATAGTTAAATAAAACAAAACAGCAAGGAAGTACTAAATATATTAGAGATGATACCAACTATAATGTGACAAAAAAACAAAAGAATAGGGAAAGTTCATCCATAAAAGACAAAATCTCTTTGTTCAAAAAACTAAATCTAGCTAATCTTTTTCATGGTAGAGAATATATTTAAGACAAAATGACAGGCTATTTACAATAAATGCTTGGTAAAAGTTAAGTTAGGTAAATCCAAGTAAAAATATGCAAACATGTAGTATACATTTTGCATAACAAGTGCTAAATAAGAGGGAGAATATTATTTTATAATAAAGAGTGAAATTTATAATAGATGAGGCATCATGAACCTTTATTTCTGAAATAAGATCACACTGAAACAGAGAAGGCAAAAATGTGCATACAAGGATAATTTGACAGAATGCAATAACTGGGGATACTCTCCAACCTCTCACTGAGTCATTGCCAAATAAAGTAGACAAAAATAAATCTGCATGCAGAGTATATAAATAATTTGGATGCTAGCACAATGGGATAAATCCTTTACATTATTTCTAATATATAATTATCCAGTTGAGCTATCAATGAACTGATAAAATAAGGGCATTTTCAGATATTCAAATAAAAAACACATTTCTTTTTCTGAGTTTTTATTTCCCCCCTTAGGTATATTTCTGATATGTATACTTCAGCAAAAATGACAGGAAAATCCAATAGAGTTGACTTTATAAATGCATCTAGCTGTGGACTCTATAGAGAGAGGACATATTTATTTGAGCTCCTATGGCATATTGAGAAAAAAGAAACTATTTTTAGGTCACAAAGGTAGCCTCAAAAAGAGTCCCAAATCAGAAGTCACAAAAACCTCATTCTCTGCCCATTTACAGCAAAGCTGTGAGTAGTGTAAACTAAAAGAAGGTGTAAACTAAAAAAAAATAACACTTTTGAAAATTAAAATATAAGCAAAACTTTTCATGAACAATTCTCAGGTCAGAGAGAAAATGCAAACTTCATTATAGACTATTTACAAATAAATAGTAAATACCCTACATGTAGCCTTAAATGTTCTTTTACTAAATATGAGAGGATAAAAATAAACCAAACATTTTACAAAAGCAATTATAAAATGGTAATAAAACAAACTCTGCAAAAGTAGGAAAAATAACTTGATTAAGTCTAAAAATAACTAAAAAATGAAAGAATACATTTACTCTCAGACCTATTTATTTAAATATCCAATAAGATTATAAGATTCTGACAGAGCTAATTAAAAATGGGGGATAAATCTGCACTAGGAATATAAAACAGAAAGGTAATATACAAAACAGTGGAATTTCAAATATTATAATCCAAAACTATATATGGTAATATAATAAAGTATTAAAATTTGTTGAAGAAATGGAAGGTTTTTCTAGGAAAATATTACTTAACAAAATTAATTCAAAAGTATGAAATCTAAACATATGTGGAATGGATTGAAGAAATTGTCAGTGTATTGACATATGTGTACCTATAAAGAGACTGATCTATCTTGGCCTAAATGATATAATGAACAATTTTTCGCAAACATTCAAAGAAAAGTTATTTCTAATGGTATGTAAACATGTTCTGGGAGACTTCAGGTTAAGTAGCTGAACAAGGATATTTGTATTTTCTCCCTCTCCCTCTCTACGTTTTAACACCACGGTATTGTAGAATAGGATAAAAATAAAAAAGACAGAAAACCTACAAGGATAAAGAGAATGGGAGAAAGAACAATAGTGGAATGTGTGAGAAATGTCAACTGATATTGAGAAGATAGAATATGACTATAGGGGAAACTATGTTAGCAGAACAGAGGAAAGTTGAAATTTTGACAGAAAAGAAGAAGATGAAGAGATTAATGATTCCCCCAGAACAACTTGGGAAATCCTTGGAATCCAATAAGACATGCCAATTTTAACACTGAATACCTGTGGCTGAAATTGCATGGAATAATTATAGAGGTTCTATGACCAATGTAACAGCCAGCAGTTACTCACTATTTGATTATTAACAATAGATTTTCCTTCTAAGGAGCAATAGACCCAGAGATGTTCTGGACTCAAGAAGACTGGGATTGGGGATGAATGGGAGATGTTACACTAAAATCAGGACAAGTGAGCATGACCTATTCTCCTGCAGCCCCCTTCTCTCTTTTCCATTTTCTTCCCACACCCATTTTGTGAAGATGTCCACATTGAGAACTGCCCTTTGTTTCTCAAGCAGAAGAGTAGAGGGTAATCATTTGCAGAATGAGAACAGTCTCAAAGGAAGACTGCAGATTTTCTCAATGAAAAGTCTGTCTTGGGACATTTGGGTTGTTTCCACGTCCCTGCAATTTTATAGTGCTGCAACAAACATCCAAGCACAGGTGTCCTTCTGTATAAGCATTGAGGTCTCCTTTGGGTGGATTCCTAGAAGAACAATGGCTGGGTCAAATGGTAGTTCCATTCTCATTATTTTGAAGGTCCTCCACACGGCTTTCCATAGTGGCTGGATCAGTTTACATCCCCACCAGACAACTGGATAAAAAAGGTGTGGTATATATACACAATGGAATATTACTCATCAATTAAAAATGACAGATTTGATGAATTTATATATAAATTACTTTAATTTAAAAAAATGAAAGGTCTGGTATGTTGCCTTACAGGCTTACATTGACCTATGATGGCATAGGTCAATGGGCATGGGCCCAGGCCATGGAACTGCCAGTGAACTTTTTATCAAATCACACACAGATGAAGAGCATGTCAGAGAATACCAAGTATTCAAGGACAGCTTTTTAACATTAAAAATAGAGAGAACAAAGCAACCATACACATATATTGTACAAGCTAATACACTGAAAAGCTTCTAGGGAAAACGACAGATGAAATAAGAAACAAAGACGTTGAAGAAAGCTATGCTGCCTTCTCAAACTATAAAAGTCACTAATATGTTCAGAGAAAAATGGAGAAAACAAATTGATGAGGAAACATTGTCTTCTCAAACAAATGGAAGATGTTGCATAGAGGAATCCCATCCTAAAAAAAAAAAAGAACATAAGCACTCTTAGCAATGTCAAGTAGAACAATATCATCAAATTAATTGATTGGTTAAAAGTTAACACTAGAAAGTCGTAGAAATAATAATAAGGACAAAGAATTGGATTTGTTTGTCCCATCTAGCATCCAAATAATAGGCTGGTTAAGAACAGATAACAAAGAAACCTATTAAAGATATAATTTGGAGAAAATCTCCAAAAGTGAAGTAGCTAAGATTTCATATAGTAGGCTCTTATCTGTCCAGTTCAATGAATGAGAAAAATAGGCTACATCATCAAGAAATTTAACACTACCAGCACTAAAGAGAAAGATCTTAGATTCCTAATGAAAAGAAAATGATTTTTAAATAAATAATAATCAGATTACCCTGAAACTTCAAAAATATATCTGGATACTAACACTTCAGTAAAGCCTTTGCATTTGATAAAATTTATTATTAGTGAATAATTGGATACCCAGAAGACTTATTGATCCAGTGGTAAAACATAACAGTACTAAAGAAGTTGTCTCTCATGTACTCATGTACTTTTTTTTAAGAAGTTATTGAGTTTTTTAGCATGATGATGGGGAAAATCAAGACAGAGGAAGATAAAAGGCAAGAAACAGGGCATAAATTATAGAGGAATAAAGAAATATGTGAATAGCAATTATGCATCAGGATAACAAAACATATGTTATTTATCCTCATCTAAGCACTTGGCAAAGTTACTGGTAGACCAATGGGTATATTTTTTCTAAATTAATGAAAAGTACAGAGAAATCTTGAATGAAAAAAAAACCTTTTATACCAAGAAAAAATGTAATAGAAAATAAGGATAATTATAGACCACTCTGTCCTAGCTATAAATAAGAGAAGGATAGAAGGAATGTATCTAAACAAAATGAAAATCACATATACCGAGCCCATAATTAGCATCATAGTAAATGATGAAAAACTGAAACCTTTTCTTTGAAGACCTCATATAGGCAAAGATGTTCAATCACACCACTACTATTTAACACATTATTGGAGTTCCTAGCTAGATCAGGCAGGTGAAAGATTTAAAAGACTCCACATTGTGAACAAAGTACTAAAGCTATCTTTCTTTGCAGATGACATGATGATATATATAGAAAAGCTGGAACACTTTACTGAAAAAACTATTAGAAACAATAAATACAGTAAAGTGACAAGTTCAAAGATCAATCTACAAAAATCAGTTCTAAAACCATAATAGCCAAGTTATGCAAACAATCACAGTGCCCAATTGTAGATAAATGGGTAAAGATATGAGAAACACATATACATGGAGGAATATTACTAACCCATGAAAAATAAGATGAAATATTTCCATTTACAGCATCACATTTGGAACTGGATGGAATTATGTTAAAGGTAAACCAGAAGGAAAAAGCAAGTACCAATTGATTCCATTTGTTTCTGGAACATAAAGAAGCAAAACAATGGAACAGACAAAAACAAACCAAAAAGGAAATGTAAGGTGTAGGAAAAAAATAGGTAGAGGAACTCATGGACTATTGTGGATGATTGTTGGGGCTTTGGTAGTGACATGATATAATAAGTCAAGGCATGAACCTATACTTCTAAAACATGTGCAGTGCTATAAGCCAACATTGCTTCAATAAACATAATAAAAACTATACATTCATTTAACAGTGTTACAGGAACAAAAGAATTTACAAAGCAGTATGAGATTGTCTGCTTTTGTTTGCATACAGATATAAGCACATATGTCTAGTGTTAATTGTGGTTACCATTGGGTTCTGCGGTAACTGGTAATGTGTGTTTTTCTTTTTATGTATCTGAACATTCACTGTAATTCCAAAGTGCATGTGCATTTGCATGATGAAAAAACATAGCTATAAAAACTGACATCATTTCTGGTGAAAGTGTACAGTTCCTGTCTACTCTTTGTATTATTTTGGATAAGATCTCATCCTTTGGGCATAATTTTGCTGGAAAAAATAGTCTTAAATCTTTTAAAGTCATGCAAACTTATCTTTGAAATAAATGTAACTACTAATGATAAGAAGGAAGCTTTTTCAGTTGAAATATGTGCTAGGAATTAGAATCTTGCCTCTGAAGATCTGAGTTTGAAAAGCGAAGACATCTTTTGTCCTGTGGCAGGGGCCGCTGGCTTTGTTTTAGGTTCCCTTCCCAGTATGTAGAGTTGTTCTTAGGGTGCAACTACCTAGCTCTGAGTGCGTCTACCTAGCCCTCTTTTGCATCTTAATAGAGCCATGCTATTGGGCTCTGATTTTACATTGTGGTAAGGGAGGAATCAATACCACCCCAGACCTGGCCCATCACCAACATCCTTGTCCGCAACCTGCCACATTCTCTTTGCCCATCTGTTGGCCAGGAGTTGATGCCAATGGTGCCGCTAGGAGTCAGGCATTGATGATGACAGATGTTAGCCTGAGGCAAGAACACATCTTCCCTGGGTCTATGACTTCCATTACAGGTGAAATTTTGGGCTTCATCTGTTACCTTAGTTAACTTCTCTTAACACTCACACATGCCACAAGGCTGTATTTCCTCACAGATAGTAGTAGAATTTATGGAAAATATATGTGAACTGTTCAGGTTCTCTTTTCCTCGTGGGGTATAATGACAGAGTTGAAATGAAAAAATGGAGTCCTTAATATCCTGGATAGTATTCAAACTATGCATCATTATGTGCTGGAATGTCTTGATGAAAATTACCTTTTTATTTCGTTGAGCAGATCTCAGCGCAAGTACCTGTACTCTTACTTTTTTTTAATCAAAATACCCTGACCATTTATTTTCCCCATAGTTGTGTCTATTTTTTAACTGGGTTCTGCTGTACACACACAGAGTACAGGAAGGAACAGAGAAGGTACTGGTGAAGGAAAGGATCTTAGATGGCTTTGGAAGACTCTTTCTTCATTCTTTGGGCCTGGGTCTGCTACATACTATACCCCAAAGCAGAGTATATGTGTCATCATTATGCTTGATAGCAATATGCTTCCTGACCTGTCACAGGTCAGGAAGGTCGCTGGCATTTCTGGACTAGGTGCAAGATATGCATAGAAGCTTCCTGTTATTTCCCATGTCAAGTTCAGTGCCATCTTCTCTCCATCTTTGCCTCCCTGAGAGATTGTCCAGCTGCATGATTCTTGAAGCCACTTGATTTTGGCAGGAGCATGCAACTCCCCCTCCACCCACTCCCCTTCCAAGAAATAAAAATAACACCACGAAGCTTGTCACCACTGTCACCAGTTCAGCGCACCCCAGGGAAGCTCCTGTTTGTGAGGTCGCATTCATTTCTGAACACTGGTATTATACTTTGAAATTCCCAAACAAAATGCACAGAGAAACACTTGATGAATAACAATGAAATGAGTAGCATTTATTTTTTGCGCGTGACAGTCTCAGTTCCATTTTTTTTTAAAAAGACCTCTTTGCCAAAACCGGTTAGGTTTCAAGACACGTTTCACCCTTAGTCAAATAGAAAGGTCACCCAGTGAACAAAGGAGAGATTGTGTGTTCTTGGTGATCACAGATGAAGCTGGAAAGGTACCTTCTTTTAGATAAAATGAGGTAGTAAGTGGAAAATAAAGGTAGCAGAATTCTATAGAGGAACGCTCAGCAACAAGGGATGCTGGCATTCCTTTTTTGACATAAACACAATAACACAGAGAGAAAAGCCTATCAGAGGAGCATGACCCAGGTGCTGTATAAACAGATTTCCAGACAGGCAGTGGGAGCCTCTCAGTATCTTTAGTTTCTCCCACTCCCTGCTACTTTATCCTTTGTCAGATTCAATGCAGCCTTCAAGGGCACTAGAGGCAGACAAAAGAGAAAAAATGTTGGGGGAAGGAGAGAGGGGAGGGGGAGAAAATAGTTTCTTTTCCTAGCCTTTGTTAAAAAATAAAAGTACCCAACGTGTAAAAATCATTTACTCTCTATCCAACGGCGCCAGCATGTTTGACACTGGTTTGCTGAGAGCTTAGAGAGAAACTGTGTTGACATTTTATTCACATAAGGATTTTGAATTATATAAGGCTTCTTTGAGATGCGCTGTTGGATAGGATCTGAATAGTCAAGTTTGGAGAAGAAAAAATAACACCCAGGAACTCTCAAATGTTCATCCCAGAGAGGAGAGAAAAGATGAAATGGTAAGAACAAAAATATTTGCTTACTCTTAGACAGCTGCATAATAGACCGATGGCAAAAAAAAAAAAAAAAAAAAAAAAAAGTTAATGTTTTGAAGAGAACTTACAAATATCCAACATTTTCTGCATACTCTTACCTCTGCCTTTTGCCACTTTAGATTAACGAAAGTATAATCTATCATGACCAAATATAGCAGGGTTCTAGAAATTCTATCCACTGCGATGATTTATTTTGTGTTTTTAATGAATATATATAGATTCATTAAATGTCATAAGCAATCAAACTACTCCCTCTTAATAATTTATAATATGAAAACAAGGATATTTATTTAACATTATTAACAGTGACAAAAAATTGGAAACCAATGAAATATATATATATATATATATATATATATAAAAAAAAATATATATATATATATATATATATACTTGGAAACCAATATATATATATATATATATATATATATATATATATATATATATATATATACTTGTTGCAATGAAATTGGAAGTCACAGATGAAAGAGAAAAAATATAAATGTGACTACACAGATACAAGGATGCTTAAAATGTTCTTTATTTTACTTTAGCTCTATGTGCACATGTATGAATAACATATACAAATATATTAAAATGAAAATAACTATTCTATTTGTGCTGTTTTACAACTTATTTGTAAAATGTTTTGTTAATAATTTTTTATGGTACATATTTATGCTATCCTGTATAATGGCTGCATAGTATTCCACCACCTGGATGGATTATGTATAAGAAATACTAGTTTTTTTCCTTTTTAATATATTTTTAATGCTTGTTATATTATCTTTCATTGGTTTCCAATTTCTTTGTCACTGTTAATAATGTTAAATAAATATCCTTATTTTCATATGACAAATTATTAAGAGGGAGTAGTCTGATTGCTTATGACTTGTTATGTATTAATGAATTAATAAGATTTAAAACTTACCTTCTGTTGTTTTTGTTTTTTTTTTTTTTTTTTTTTTTTGAGACTAGGTCTCCCTATTTTTGCCCAGGTAACACACAGGCTCACATTGCCCAGGGTACCACGGACTCAAGCAATCCTCAGCCTCAGCTTCCCAGGTAGCTGGGATTACAGGCGCACACCACTACACCCAGCTATTTTTTTGGGACTAGGTCTCGCTGCATTGTCCCTGGCTGGACTCCAGCCGTGATCCCGGATCCCCACCGCAGCTTCCTAGGCACGCGTTACTGTGCCCGGCCCAAAACTTATCCTCAGTATGTAAATTTTTACCAGAGTATATCTTTTTTATTGACCTAATGCACTTCTTTTAGGAACTCTAACAATACAAGCACATGTTAATGCTTACAAAATAAATAAAAGAAAAGCTACAATATACATAAGCACAAACATAAACCATATCCATATTTATATTTATAATATATGCACATACATAAACACTAGACATATGCTAATATTTCTATCTCTATATGTCATTCTCTGTCTGTGCTTCTAACTCAGCTCTAACAAGGAAAAATAATAACCAAGCTATAAGAAATACTTATTTTGATAAAAAAAGATTTAAAAGATGTTTTGAAAAATCCTCTAAATGTATAAGCTAAAGAAAATAGGTGTTAAATAAACTCTCTCTCTCTCTCTCTCTATATATATATATATATATATACATATACATCAAATTAAAAATTATTGCTGAGGTTGCAGAAAACTAAATATATATTTATATATGTATTTTGATATATCTACATCTCTTTTGGATATTTTATGATTTTATAATTTATTTCATTGTTTTCACTCTCTGAAATATAATAGCACTTTCCTTCCAGATTCTTAGAGATTTTCTTGTCCTTGCCTTCAGAATTTCTGAGCAATTCTTATAACAGGCAATCTTCTGTTCACCAACTCTCGTGAAATATTAAATTCTGCATTTATGTTACTCATTTCCAAACAATCCTAATCAAGATCCAATTTTCTTGGCTCTGCGAATGCTTGTTTTTGTTCCATAGATAGAAAGCTTTTTAGAATGTATATGAGCATATGAATTAGAGAGCCTCCAAAATTTTCGATTTCTCACGGTGAAGCTGGATCCAAAGATAAACCCTGGGCCCAAAGATGAACCCAGTTCCTGTCTTTGAGAAAGGAATGTGGGCATTGCTGTCATCTGCATCTGAACGACAGAGACTAAGACTAGCCTGAGGCCAGTTCCCCTTTTTAGAGTAAAGTGATTTCCTGGGCAGATTTGGGATTATGTAATGCAGGGTCCTGAGGTGGAAGGCAGGCCCAGAGGGCAAAGGGAGGTATCACACCAAGGTGGGATGGTCAATGGGAAGCAGGGAGAAGGATAAAAAGAGGGAAGGTGGAGTGTGGAGAGATACAATTTCGGAGAGGAGCGTGGAGAGTGGAGTGAGAGCGAGAGCCTGGGGCTTGGCATCAGGCGCGGAGGTTTTGGGCCTCAGAAGAAGGACCCAGCTGGGTGCTCTGGAGCTTCCTCACCTCCCCAGCACTTGGTTCCTGAGGAGCAAGACCTGTGTGAAGGCGGAGGAGAGGTGACCCGGGTAAAGTGAGGAGCCACGGTGACAC
This sequence comes from Uropsilus gracilis, assembly GCA_004024945.1. Classification (NCBI taxonomy): domain Eukaryota; kingdom Metazoa; phylum Chordata; class Mammalia; order Eulipotyphla; family Talpidae; genus Uropsilus; species Uropsilus gracilis. Next base: position 42,830 of record PVHY01007985.1, read on the forward strand.
TCGGACAGGCCTGCCTTTGGGAGACCGTCTGAGACCCACCTGTGTTGGTTGGATTCATCTAGTGCCAGCTGGAGTGACAGGATTGGGAGTCAAGGTCCTGGCATTTCCAACCAGAAGTGCCCTAAAACTGAAGTAAACCCCAAGAAGTTCCTTGAGGAGCAAAAGGGCTCTATTCTGTTTGGAACATTTGTGAGGGTGTGGACTCTTTCAGTTTGTTTTTTTCCGTATCTGTAAATAAATCTCTTGTCTATCCTGGTTGTTGAGGTTTGATATCTGAACAGCTGCTGCATGCAGGCGGGAGAACCCATAGCAAGGAGGAATTTAAACAGGGGTGTCCCTATCCGCCCCCCCCCCCCCCCAAGTGCCATTGTTATGGCACTTCTACTTACAAGGAAAAGTATTCTCATTTCTAAAATTCATCCTTTTTGGGTGGAACTTATCACATGTCTAATAATTTTTTCTACTCATTTTGTTACTGTATAATATTTGACTTTTCATTTGATTACACCACGATTGTGGTTTGTGCTTTGAGTAGTGCAGTCTGGGATGGTGGGTCTCAGGAGATGCTTAGTTTCAGTTTCCTTAGTTGGAGCAAATTTCCTGATTAGGAGGAGGGAAGTGGGTGTTTTCCGTGATGAAGAGCATCCCCTCTGAGCTGAGTGATTCCATTTCTGTGATTATTGTGACTGCCTGAAGTATGTGAGCAGAGTCAGTACCCACCATTCTGTAGTCAGTACGTGATACGACTCAACCTTCCAGTTGCCTCTTTCCAACTACCTCTGCTTTCTGGATGAGTTAGTTATGGAATGTTGGAAGCATCAAGGACGGAGCTGATGTCATGCTCTTTGGAACTCTTCTTAAATGTACTTATATGACTTAGGTTTTTAAAAAAGATCGACTTGATTTTGGAATATTTTTACATTTGCAAAGGTGTAAAAATTATAGTGAGTTCCTGTGTTTTCATCATCTAGCTTCCTTTAATGTTAATACTTTATGTAACCAAGGTGCATTTGTCACAGTCAGAAAATTGATATTTAGGAGTGGGGAAAAGGAAAATTGATATTCAGATAATACTACTGAAACTATAGATTTTAATGTGAATCTCATCAGTTTTTCCATGAATATCCTCCATCTCATCCAGGATCGAATCCAGAATATCACATTGCTCTTAAATATATTTGAGTCTGACTGTTTAGCAAAGGTCACCGGACATGTTTGCCCTTTTAACCCCTGAGGGAAATCACTGAAAGTTGATATCCTAGACTACACCCTCTCCTGAAGTGAACTGTGGTTTGAACATTTCTCTTAATTACTTTAGTTCCTGCTGATTTATTTATTTGTGCTATTTTTTCACTGAAGGGTCATCATTTTACATCCTTTTTAGTGTCTTGACATATATAGGACTTCCCCTCTCAGGTATAGTCACTGTAGCACTTCCCCCACCAAATCACCCATAGTCCTCCATGATAGTTTGTTGTACCCTTTCTCCCCACTCCTCTTCTCATTCTTCTTCCTCTGGATAACTTGGATCTAAGTTGATGGAGAAAAGGTACCTTCTTACGTCATTGGTGGGAATGTAGTCTGGTCTAACCTCTCTGGAATGCAGTGTCTTTCTGTAAGTCTCATAAGACTGAAACGGAGCTGCTGTATGGTCCAGTAATTCCATTCTTAGGTTTCTACTCTAAGAACAGAAAAACACTAACTGTGAAGAAAACCTGGTTTCCTATATTTGTGCATGGCAGAGATATGTGGAAGGACCACACTATGTTAATAACCTAAAAATCCCAAAGCATGAGTGGATCAAGAAGATACGATATATAGACCAAAATGGAATACTGTGCAACAGTAAAAAATAAACTCATACTATTTGCAGCAGTGTTGATAGAGATGGAAGTGATTATGTTAAGCAAATTAAGCCAGAAGAATAAAGACAACAAATACCAATGGTATCACTTATATTTGGGATATAGAGAAACCAAACAACGGTTCACACAAAGACACATACTAAAACCAGTCCTGCTTCTTTATATTTTAAAGAAATGACTTTTAATTAGAAATATATGGATCATCTTCTGGTTTTCAAGGGTAATACAGACTATTATCCCTTTTTAATCTTATATTATAGAAAAATATTCCATCGTGTAAACCAAACTGATGACTATGATGCATTTATGATAACTTGGATGACCTAGAGGGAATCATACTAGTAGAAATAAGTCAGACAGAAAAAGACAGAAACCAGATGGTCTCACCTATTGATGGGAGTTAGGAATAACAAACAAAAGAACAAGAAAAAGTGAAAATATGCTGACAACAGAGCTGGGGCAAACAGGTAGGAAGGGGGTGATGGGAGGAAGAAATCAGGGAAGGGAGGAGCACAAGAAGATCAAAATGAAGGTTGACATGTGATAAAGTAGAAGGAGAACCCTGGGGAATGCAATTATGCAATATACACACACATAAATACAATATGCATATATACATTTATACATATATACATAAATATGTTAACAACAAAATGACCAGTTAAAAATAAAAATAAATTTATGAACACATTAGATTTCCTAATACACATTTGCCTCACCTTTGCGAACATGGCTTTATTGATAAAAGTCTCACTTCAATAGTGATCATTAACAAGGAAATCCCTAAAAAGGAGGAAAAAGTCCATTCAAACTATTACCCAATTATTCTATTCTTCTGTGTGGTTTTTTGTTAACACTGAGCAGTGCTGATTTTAAACAGTTACTCAAATACATGCACCAATTACTGTTCAGTTTCCAATATGTAATTTAAACTTTTACTAAGCTTTGAAGGAGTGTCCTCTACCTGGTGACTTTTAGAAAACATTTATCTGTTCCCTGACTGGCTAGAGAAGTGTTTGTTCAGAAATTACTGGACAAACAGGTCAAAGGAAGGACATTGCTATTTTTTTCTCTTTGTTAAGAGACAATTCCAGAAATAGATAGGTCTCAAATAATCTATTATGCTCTGACAATTTGCTTTACTTATGGCTTTGGGAAATTTGGATTCCTTTTCTTAGCAATTTAGATCTCTGCCAGTGGAGGTTCTGGTAAAGCTGATGTCTCCATCTCAGGCTTCAGAGTGTTGAAGTTGAAGGATTTATGTCAGTGGGGATTTATTCTAATTCTCTTTTGACATTTGTAGGAAGGTTTTTTTCTGTCCGTTTGGATTGCTGAAGGAAAATCACTTATACCAGAGCATAGTTATGGATTAAATTGTAGACATCTGGAAGTCTACTGGTGTGGTATTAGTTTTTTTTTGGAGAAAAATCTGTGTGGTTCTAGTAAAACAGGGAGTTTTCTGAGGCATAGTCATAAACACACACTGCTTGTGTGCATGTGAGTGTGCAAGTGTTTTTCTTCCATTTATCTGTTGCTGCAAAACAGAACACTCTAGAATTTAGTGGAATACAATAGTCATTTTCTTTCCTTTTTCAGTGTTAACATTGTTTTTTTTTTAACTTTTATTTATTTATCTATTCATATTTATTTTATTGAGGTTACATTGATTTACAACACTGTATATGTCTTAAAGGTATAGACTCACATCTCTTCAATTGTTACCCCACCACACTCATTACCAAAGTACCAGCAACCCTCTACTATAGCCCATTTGTTGTCCCCCCCATCCCTTCTCAGGAAGCCAGGATTCTGCAGTCAAATTTTTAGGGTTTTGGATGTTGTTGTTGGTGGTGACTTTTTAAAAAAAATTATTTTCTTTCACTTTTTGTATCTATCTATCTATCTATCTATCTATCTATCTATCTATCTATCTATCTATCTATCTATCTATCTATCTATCTATCTATCTGTCTGTCTGTCTGTCTGTCTGTCTGTCTGTCTGTCTGTCTGTCTGTCTGTCTGTCTGTCTGTCTGTCTGTCTGTCTGTCTGTCATTACTGTGTACCCCAGATTTTTCCTGTTTCCTTAACACCTGTTAACCATCTTATTCTGTTTTGCTTTCTGCCTTCCCCATTTTCTTCCCCCTCCTCCTCTTTCACTCTTTCAGGTCTGTTGGTTGTTTCTGATTTTTCTTAGTCGTTTGTTTGTTTTTCATTGTATCCTTCATATAAATGAGACCATCCTCTATTTCTCTTTTTCTTTCTGGTTTATTTCTGCTAATGTGAGTCCTTCTAGCTCCATCCATGTTGCTGCAAATGACATGTTTGTCCTCCTTGGTTGATGCATAGTATTCCACCATGTACATATACTACATTTATTTTCAGCCATTCACTGATTTTGGGGCATTTGGGTTGTTTCCATATTTTGGCAATTATGAACAGAGCTTCAATAAACATGTACGTATAGGTGTCCTTTTGAATTAGTGTTTTCATGTCCTCCGGGTAGATTCCCACTACTAATTTTTTTATTGGTCACATATATGTGTGTGTATACATATATGTATATATATGATGTATTATCCATATATATGTGTGTGTATATAGCCCAAGGTTCTCCCATCATCTTATCTCCTGTGCACCATCTTAATCTCTTGTACCGTCCTCCTCCACTGATTTTACCCTTTTTGCCCTCCATACAGGTGAGAAGATTCACAAACACTTAGTAAAAATAGAATATAAAACCTGATCAAAACCTGGGATGAAGAACCAAAAAGACTCTTCTCCAAATAGGAAATACAACTGACCAATAGGCATATGAAAAAATGCTCCATATCACTAGTAATCAGGGAAATGCAAATCAAAACCACTCTGAGATATCGTACACCAGTAAGAATGGCCCACATCAAAAAAAATGGGCAAATGTTGGCATGGATGTTGTGAGAAAGGAACATCCTTACACTGCTGATGGGGATGCAAACTGGTTCAGCCATTATGGAAAGCTGTTTGGAGAATGTTCAAACAATTGAAAAATGGAGCTACCATTCGATCCAGCAACCCCACTAATGGGAATCTACCCAAAGGAGACCTCAATACTTATACAGAAGGACACCTGTGCCTGGATGTTTATTGCAGCTCTATTTACAATAGTCAGGATATGAAAACAACACAAATTCCTCAAAACTGATGAATGGCTGGAAAAGCTGTGGTCTATGTACACAATGAATATTATTCATCCATCAAAGAAGACAAACTTGTGTCATTCATAGCAACACAGGTGAAGTTAAAAGGAATCATGTTAGGGGAAATAAGCCAGAAAGAAAAAGAGAAATAAGAGATGGTCTCACTTATATGAGGGATAAAGGGAAAACAAATAAACAGGCAATTAAAAGTCATTTTCTTAATCCTTATTTGCTGGTCAGATACTGAGCAGTTCAAAAGGGAGGTAACTCATATCCGCTCCCTAATGAGTTGAGGGGCTTCCAGCAGCAGTAAGTGACAGAGATAGCTCAGTGGAGGTTGTGTCATTCTCAGTTCCTCTCTATTATGTATCTGCTGAAAAATGCCAGAAGTGACTTCTTCATCTATACACTGACACCTGTGTTTGGACAGCTGGCTATCACCTTTTCTCTATATGACTTCCCCATCTGGTAACCTAAACTTTCCTTCAGCATATTAATGATACGGAGGTTGACCTTTTATGACTGACTGTTGGTTCCCTCCAGAACAAGCAGGTGACAAACCCAAATACACCTGCAAATCTTTTAATAACCTTGACTTGGAAGTCCAAAACAAACTTCTATGGCATTGGTTTGGTCAGCCAAGTTGCTAATATCACTCAGATTTAACAAAGGAGAAATAGATTCCACCACACTTGAAGGGGTAGCAAATCAATTTTGATCTTTTAAGATCTGCTGTGACGAGCGTATTGAAGAGTAAGTATTAGAAATGTGGGATAATTTTAAAAGACAATGGCCATGGAGGTAACTTCTTTTTGTTGTTGGCACCAAGAGCAGAGTTGAGACATTCCTCAGATACTACATCGCATGGACATGGGAAGCATTAGACTTTTCGGCATGCTGGTATCCTATCAACCTGATGAGGCGGTGAGGTTAATAGTAGAGTGTGAATTTTTGAACAGAGTCACTTTCTCAGGGTTTCTGGATTTATCACAATATGTAAGGGATCTTGGAGAAGGAAAGAAAAGCAATCCATATTTTATCAAGTTTGTACAAAAAGATCTAAACTATATTTTAAAAAGACATGTGAAAGTATTGATATTTAAAGGAATTTGATATTTAACAGGTGGTAAAGAAAGATGGATGACTATCATCATCTACTAACCAAAATCCTTATATGTGTGTCAACTGTTCACACACCTTACTACAAGGCAAGAGGCACACTAAAAATATATCTTTATTTTCACGAAGAACAAACTCTTAATAAAATTTTATATCAATAGTTGCCAAGTACTCTTTTCTGCTGGATTTTTAGTAAAACTTGGGAAAAACATAGAAAAGCCATATACAAGGGAGCCATCAAATACTACCCCCCCACACAAATACATAATAATTTTAAACAATTAATTAAATAGCAGAGCAGCTACAAAATAAAAAGGCCCTGAGGTTTTTATAGATGATCATCTTATTTAGCATTTTTACAAATAGTTTATCTTTGTAAAAATTAAGATAATTTAGAAGCATATACATCCAAAATAATTAGAAAGCTACATAGTAACTTATTTCCTGCTATGTCTCTCTATTCTCAAATGCCTGAATTTGCTACGAACATTTTCAAAAAACCATTTCACTGAATCACCTTCTTCTATTTTCTGCTTAAAGAGACAGGAAAGTTCTTATACAAATAAATCACCGAAATAACCCGTGAGCACAGATTTTTGTGTTCAGTCAAACACGATCATAAAATTTCATTCGTAGTCTTCTTTCAGAAGGTAGAATTCTTTACCCCAAAATTTCTAATCCATTTTAAAAGTAAAATCAGATTATGTGGATGTCTGGAGAATAATACATATTTGAAGAAATCCTGATTTAATCTTCCCATGAAGATTTAGTCTGTACTCTGCCTGTGTTTCACATGGGTCATGTAAAACTTTTCATGGTTTTCAGTTCTTTTCAAGGCTAAGGATAGCTTCCTTTCTAAACTGGGGGTATTTCTTAAACCAAAGTCAACTAAGTCAGGATTCTACAGAGAAGAAATGAGTACATGTGAATAGTAGAGTGTTTACAACCACTTGATTTGTGAATTGCATCAGTCAACTCAAGAGATGCTGCCTTTTCTGATGTGGTATCATTCAATTTCATAGCAATTGACCTCACCTCCCTGCAATTAATCCTTCATGTCACATCATTTTTATGTAGCACAGGTTCCAGTGACCTCAGTGACTCACAAAGTCCCACTGTGCAAACAGCATCTCTCTCTTCTTTGCACCCAGAGGGATCATTTCTTTCCATTGATTTCCTAAGACTTACTCATACAATTTTCTTCATCCTCCTATCCATAAACCTCTCCCAATCACTCTGAGTTTTCACTTAAGGGTCTTTAATACCTGACACCATAAAATACATGGAGGAAAATTTGGGTTAAACTCTCCAAGACCTACACTTCAGAAACCCCTTTCAGGGCACATCCAAAAATGGTCAAAAAATGAAAAAAAAATAAATGGGACTATATCAAATTAAAAGGCATCTGTACAGCAAAAGAGACAACAGACAAAACAAAAAGACATCCAACTGAATGGGAAAAATGTTTGCCCTCTATAAAAGTGATAAGGGTTTGATAACAAAGAACCATAAGTAACTCCCACAACTTAGCAGAAACAAAACAAGAAACCCAAGTATAAAAAAATAGGAAAAAGAACTAAAGACTTCTCCAAAGAGGAAATACAAATGGTCAACAAACACATGAGAAAATGTTCAATGTTACTAGCAATCAGGGACATGGGAATCAAAACCACAATGAGATACCACCTTACACCAGTAAGAGCGACCCATATCCCCCCCCCAAAAAAAAAATAAAAAAGCAACAACAAGTCCTGGCATTGATGTGGAAAGAGACACTTCTACATTGCTGGTGGGAATGCAAAGTGGCCAGCCTCTTTTCTGAAACTTCCATCCTTTCTATAAAGAGATCAAGAAAAGCACCACCCAATCTGGGAGTCACGTCAAAGTGTTTTCCAACACTGCTTTTGTTTCCTACTCGGAGCTCTTGTATCACTATTGATTGAATCTGACTACTTTGTCAGGAGTTTAATTCCTGGATCCCCTCTTCTGTTTGGGATGCCAAGCTGTTAGATCTGTTTTAGAAGTCGCAATGGAGCCAGGACTGGTAAACCATCATTGGTAATAATTGAAGTAGAAAATTGTATAAGCACAGTTCAGAGAAGAAATCAGCTCACCCAAACTGAAGTCCACATCAATCTTGATGCTACTCCAGTCTCTGGTTCCTATCATGCCCACAGACTTCCCTTCCCTTAATCATATCCCAGAGCACATCAGTCATTCACCACGTATGGTTGATCAGCTTCAGGCTGCTTATTAATATAATATCTTGGTGGATAATTTTCTTGACTTAAATCTCTGCTTTCTGGAGCAAAAATGCAGCCAATTTTTCTACTTCTCTACAGTTGAGGTTAGCAGTTGCTTGTGCAGTACCAATTTCAGTCTACAAGCTTTAGTTCCAATGATGCTAGTAAGTAGAACTGAAAAATTCTATACTGATATTCCTGTGGGTTTAATCGATGTGAAGTTTATTGGGTTGCCCAAGAGTAGTGTAATAATGCTGCACCCATATGGAAAAATTGGGGAGATTCTTATAGAGATGATACATATAATGGATAATATATACATATAATGTATAAAGAAGAGAGTCTGTAACATAGCAAGAATTCAAGAAATGTGGATTATTTTTATTACATTGTTACCACTGTTATTACCACTTTCATTACACCTTCTATGATTGGTAGCAAAAGTGGATATTAATTGTTTTCTTCATTCTTTATAGCCATTCATTTTGATTTTGGCTTGCACATACTAAAACAGAATTCTCCTCATGAGTTAAACCCCAACAAACATACAAAGCCACAGACTCAGAGACAAATACACACTCTATTATAGTATGTTCCTGATGAATGAGAAAGCATCAACATCCTTGTAGACCATATAATAGTCTGTACAAGTGATACATCATCAAGTAATATTTCTATGGGGAAATATTATACAGAAAATACTTGCAAAAAATAAGTCAGGCTGCATTTAAGAATTTTCTCTTAGATGGGCATGAGAGATTAAGATGATGGTTCAAGGGTGACAATGTGGTGACTACCTCATGGTCTAAAATGCAGTTTTATATATATATGTGTGTATATATTCAATAAATCATATGTATATATGTGCAATCAATTAAAAAAAATAAAAATGCAAAAAAGAGAATCCCCTCATACTCTGAATGTCACCGGACACAGGAAAGAATGTGGGGTCCTTCAGTTTGATTCCACTCCCAACACCCAAAGCAGGTAAACCTGGATAGAGCCAGTTGCTGTCACTGTTCTGCCTCTTGGGAGTCTGACGGATGGAGTCTTAGGGATGGCTCTGCTCCTAAACCCAGGAAAGGGCTCTTGAGACTATCTGGTCAAGAGTGAAGACTCTATAGACACTACTGAGGATAGACAAGGAGTCAGCATTTACTGATTAGAAAAATAGCAAGAAAAGAGAGCTCTGGGCATCAACCTGCTCAAGGTCTAGTGGTCTATGATGTAGGGCTGAAGTTTGAGGACAGAATCATTAAGCCTTATTGGCAGAGAAAGCAAGAACAATGGACTTGGCTGAAGGCCACTTGTCTGTGTGAGTATGTCTGTCCATTGAGATCACCAATCAGTGCAGCCAGCTGTGCCATGGGCTTCTGAGTGTCTCTTGGGCATGCTGGCTGCACATATGCAACAGCCAGGGGAACTGGCAAGCTCTAAAGAGATGCTTCAGATGCCCACAGGTTGAGGAAAAACTATAAATAGGAAGAAGAGTGGGCCAGGGAGATGCGTGGTGGCAGGTGTGTGAGCCCAGAGTCTTCAGATGTGTTTAACCTCTTGCTCACCACCACATGGCAACATTGCAGTTCTCCTGGCTTCCTGGGCTTCTCCAACCTCATGCATGTCCTTGTGCTTTGACTAACCAGAGGCTGAGGATTCATGGAATTGAAGAAAAATATTTGCCAGATGAAGTTTCACGACCTTTGTGACTATTATTGGTTAACAAAACTTGATTCAAATATACTTTAATGGCTGTGCTATGAAGAGAATTATGAAGGTCAGAAGCTCAAAGCTTACTTAAAGTTTAGGTAACTGGAATTAGACTAATGATGTGTTAAGACATCATCTACATATGGCATATATACATATATACATATGCAAAAAGAAATGTGTATATTCTGTCAACACATGACAGGTTCATGAGTAAAGTACAAGACCATCATCTGATTTCCTACCTTGGAGTCTTTTAAAATTTTTGTGTTTATCAGGCAAAACCATGTAAGTGCTGCCTAACAAGACCTGGATGAGTTCTTGGCTGTTGCTAGCAGTAAACACTGCTGTGAATGACATCTAGAAAACAATTTTGAATCCTGTAACTCAAAAGATAGAGAGCCTGGGAACACTTTCCAAACTTGAAGTTGGCTATTGCTTCACAAGGTATGCCTTAATGAGAGTGTTCAACCTAGGCTTTTATGAAAATCGTTCCAATTAATAGTCTTCTATGATGGATGTGGGATTGTGGTTATGCATTTCCATTCCAGTTCACTTTGTGCAAGAGCAATCATCCTCAAAGGCTCATAATTTCTTTTAATTGGATATTTCATTACCAGGCAAGGGTACAGAGAGCAAAACTAATTTCCCTTGCCTTTTATTTAGCCCACTTGATTTGGGAGTAAGTGCTTATGAAGTAGACCTAAAAAGCAATCATGATTTCTGCTTCTAAAATGGAATTGCTGAACAATGGAGAGCAAATTACCTTGTGTTCTATGCCTCAGTTTCCCTGTTGGCAAGATGGGTTTTTGACAATGACATTCTAAAAATAAAGGAAACAGTCACATGAGCAGATTCTTAGCCATTTTCGAGTCTAATGATGCTGTTATTCTCATTGAGAAAAGCTCTCCACATTTCCTTTGCTCCCTTTCCTGGCCAGAACTGGTTGTACTTCACTCAGGAAACTTTAGAAAGATGAAAAAGACAGCAAATTAGAATTAAATACCTTCCAAATTAATTCTTGTTCCATCATTTGGTTCCAACCTTAGTTCAGTCATTGAGCAGCTTCACGACTTATTTCTTTATTCACCCCAGGTCTTGTTGGCCCTCAGCAGCTCTTCAGAAGTTTGTGTTTATTAACTGCTGTATCACTAAGGAAGCATTCCATACAATCAAGACATCTGGTTAAGGGACCTCCATACAGAGAAATGAGGACTGGTATGCAGTCTCCATTCCTGTGTTCATACTCCTTTTCACTCTCTGTGTTCTTCTGAATAACCTTTCTCCTTGTTTAGACAAAATGCCACTTGTTCCATTAGGATATTGTCCTTGCAGATAATCATTGTTTGCATGTATTTTCCAACTTTTAATTTAGTGGTTTTGACAAAAGCTCAAACCTTGGATAAACTTTATATTTTCTGGTGTGTGTGTGCCTATGTAAGTTGAACATTTCTCAGGAAATATGATGTGAGGAATGCTTTGCTCTCAATTAATTACCTTGTCTCAATTTTGCCTCCTAGATACAACTCTTTTTCTCTAATAGTTTCATTTTCCCACTCACTGTGGAGTACTTATTATTCAAAGTTATTTTCTACTCTCATATTCAGCTGAAGATCTTGCCTCAGACATTATGGAAAAAGTACAAGTTGTAAGAAACAAATGCTCATATTTTCCTACCAGAAATCCTACAGATTTCCCTAAGTTTATTTCCATCTTTGCCACTTTCTCTTATTGAAAGCAAACCATTCTTCTTTTTCTTTACTGGATCATTTAATGTACAACTTCCATGTTGTTGAACTTGTATTTCTGTTTTTTGTCTTGCTCTATCTCTCCCAGAATTCCATAGACTTAACCAGATACTCTTTTCTGATACACTCTCTTCTTTTGGCTTCTATTACACCTCTGCCTTCAGGTTTCTGTCTATGTCACCAGTAGTTTCTTTCCAGGCTCCTTTGTTAAAGCCATTCCCTCTACCAGACCAATACGAAAATAGTTTAGAGTTCAATCCTGGGCCCTCTTCCTTATTTACATGTTTCTCTTAAGATAACCTTTACTCCTTTCCTAGTTTTTGCCAGTATTATCAGAGATGTTGAAACAGGTCCAGTTTGTATTCAGTTTTATAGAGTCAATTTGCTTTTCATTTCAATTTGCATATTTAGAGATGTCCTGAAGTTAACAAGACCATTCAAACTTACACATTAACTACAAAAATTAAACTCTTTCCTCCCCTTTCAATAATGCTGTACCCCTCTAACTTCTCTTTCTCATCAATGACAATAGCATTGTCCTTTTCTTCAGGTCCAAAGCTAGGCTTAATATTTAAATGTAGCCTTCATGTGGAGAGAAAGGAACACTTTTACACTGCTGGTGGGAATGCAAACTGGTCCAGCAACTATGGAAAACTGTGTGGAGGACCCTCGAACTATTGAAAATGGAGCTACCATTTGAGTCAACAATCCTACTTCTAGGAATCTACCCAAAAGACACTAAAACACTCAGTCAAAAGGACACCTGTACTTGGATGTTTATTGTAGCACAATTTGCAGCAGCCAGGATATGGAAACAATCCAAATGCTCCAGAACAGATAAATGGATTAAAAAGATGTGGTCTATATATACAATGGAATATTATTCATCCATCAAAAAAGACAAACTTATGTGTTTCACAGCAACATGAATGGAGCTAAAAGGAATCATGCTAGTGGGAATAAGCCAGAAAGAAAAAGAAAAATGCTGGATAATCTCATTTAGGGCTATAGGGAAAACAAACAAACAAATGGCCAAGAAAAATTTAAAACTGTCAACAGAGCTGAAACATAGAAGAAGAGAGGGGAGGAAGGCAAAATCAAGGGAGGGATGGCCACAGAAGATAAGATGGTTCATGGGTGTAAAGTGATGAGATACACAACATCGATCAATATTGTCAACCTCGAGGTAGATAATCATGCAAAATACATATATAAGTTTAAAAAAATTAAAATAAAATAAAAACAATGTAATCCTTCAGTGAACGCATGCTCTTTTGATGCCAAAATTTCACTGATGTCCCATGAACTAGATCACACCTGGCCACCTGGATAGAGCTCTTCACACAGTTCTCTGCTGCTGGTCATGGCTCCTGCCGTGCTCTCATCACACTGATCTACATGCACCTTCTTTTCCTGCTCAGGACTATGTTTTGTTCTGTTGGTTTAGAGTTTCTCCTATCACTCATTCTGGAGTCAGTTATTACTTCTTATTTTGGATCCACTTAAAAGGGTATTTCTAGCTACTATCCCTGAAATAAAATGGACTTCTCATCTCTACTTCATTGTTCTCCATTGCAGTATTTCTTCTTTTCTTTGTAGGAATCACGATAATTATTTAATAATGCTTAACTGAGCCCTTACCCTCTTCTGTGCACCACTTCCTTCTATATTTTTGCTTCCTGAAGCAGGAACATGATTTCCTTTGTATTTTTCCCTCCTGTCTGTTTCCTTTTCTTGAGCATAGAAGTCACTCATAAATATTCATTAGTGAATGAATTAACTAATAAATGAGGAAAGAACCATCTTTAAAGTTAATTTAAGGGTCAAATGAAATGATGTAGATCAAAACACCTTTGAAAATATAAAAGTGCTAAAGCAAGTTATTTTTATCCCAGTTTTTTCTTTAACAAGTGATAGACCTAGGACCACTTCCATCATCCTATCTCCCAAGCCACCTTTCTGCCCTCATTCATAAATCTTCATGAATTCCACCTCATGCAGGAAGCTTGTGTAGGCCAGGTGGGTTGGGAGCAAATTCTCACCTCCCTCACATATTTATGCCTAGCAACTGTCTTCTCCATATGTCCAATTATGTCTACAAGATAAGAAAAGTGAAAATTATGTGGAACAAAACCAAGAACCTTAATTAACTCTCAACGATGAATGTTAATTTCTTCATTGTATGTATTTATGTCAGTGCAAGCATGCTGTACACTGGCTTGCATGGGATTTAGGTGGGATTGAACTTGATGACTTTTAAGGTTTTATGGGCCCTCTAAACTTGGCTCTTTCAGCATTGTGAGGGGTGCAGATTTAGCCACAGGGCAGTTTTAAGAGTTTACTTATGGAAGACTTTCCTTCCTTGTTTGGTAGATTAATTTTAACTAAGGTATCCTGCTTATGGGGCTCTTCACTTTACACATTAGTCAAAATCCTTTCATCATTGTTCCTTGTTCTTGTAGGATAAAGCTTGAAGCCTGGCTACCACACAAAAGATCCCTTGTGGATTAGAATCCACCTTTCTATCATGGATTTCATTTATTAATAACCTCTGTTCTGCTCATTCCAAATGCCTCTGAACACTTTGAAGAGCTTATGGTTCACCCATGGGCTCACACCTTTGCCACTTCATTTAATCCAGGTGTTCTTTCTGTAAGCCCTGAACCTTTCATCCTCTCCGCAGCCCCTCCCCTTCCTGTCATTCTCCCCTTTAATTTTTATTCTGAAAAATATTTACCCAGAATCAGTTCATGTTTTATTTTTCATACTGGTGTGGATGCTGAGAGGAAGGAATACTTCTACACTGCTGGTGGGAATGTAAATTGGTCCAACCACTATGGAAAACTGTGTGGAGGACCCTCCAACTGGTAAAAATGGAACTACCATTTCACCCAGCAATAGCTCTTCTGGGAATCTACCCAAAAGAGATCTCAATACTGATACAAAGGGACACCTATAATCAGATGTTTACTGCAGCACTATGTATATTTGCAAGGACATGGAAACAACCCAAATGTCCCAAAACAGATGATTAGATGAAAAAGATGTGGTATACATACACAATGGACTATTACTCATCAATCAAAAGTGACAAATTTGATGAATTTATGATAACATAGATGTACCTAGAAGAAATCATGTTAGCAGAAACAAGTCAGGAAGAAAATGACAGAAACCGAAAGGTTTCACTAATACATGGAACATAGGAAAAACAAACAAAAGGCCAGGAGAAAAAATCAAAACAAGTCAATAATAAAACTAAAGTACACAACTGGGGTTGGGAGGGTGAGGAGGAGGGGTCAGGGAGGGGAGATGGTGGGTGAACCCTGGGGACCACAAAAATGTGAATATAATATTATTTGAATAATAATATAAAAGAATCAGTTCAAATTGTATCCCTTCTAGAAAGTTGTCTGTAACCTGTCTAGAAAGGGACAATTTTCTGAGGTGCTGTAACTCCAGGATATTCTTTAGACTACCCCCATCTCCACTCATGTTTATTACTCCAAGAGGTTACTCGCCCCCTAGTCTGTGCAAATTCTCCTCCTTGGAGTATATGGGACTTAATGGCTATCTATGGTGAATTTCATATTTATGTGCTTCTATACATGTTACACCTTTCTTTACATACATTACAGCCTTTAATCTTAAACACTACTTTCACCTCTACAGTACATAGTTGATGACCTATAATTTATTGCACCCTCCATATTTATTACTTTCCCTTATCATTGTAAGAGAGACAACCAATTCCCTTACCTCATGTATAAGAATGATGGAATTTCTAGAGACACATATCTATTCTCTCTCATCAGATCTCTTTCGATCTCTCCATTGGTTGTAAATTTGGAGGGTAGAATGTAATTGTTACTTATAGATGCTCTCAACCTCAATCTGCAGCTTGTAGTTTTTTTTTTTTTCTCCCTGAAACCCAATCATTGTTTTAATGAATAAAACCTTATGGATAAGATTCAAGGCAGTCAGAGTTAAAGTGTGGCATTTTTTTTCTAATAAATGTTTCATTTTTGTCCATTGTAAATTTGCAAATGCTTTTTAGTTCAGCTTAGTCTGCTGCAGCTCAATTCTCTTGTTTTTCTTACTCAAATGTCAGCTATAATTTAAAGAAGTAAGCCACAATGTAAAGCAAGTCTAGGTCTTATGATCAAGATTTGGAGAGCATTTGTACTTTATTGGAAATCATGTTACTTCTATTAAAAAGTAGAGTCCCCCCATAAATTCAGAAATCAATAGTTTTTTTTTTCTTTTTTTTGTTTCTGTTCATTTGAAAATCCTTTCTAATAACAATTGATCTTTGGCTGGCTTTTTAATAATAAAAAGCCAAAGAAGATAAATGCCACCATCACATCACATAATTTTCCTGAGTTTAGTATTGCCAACTGGCTAGAGACCATTGCTAATGAAGCCCAAATCAAAGGTTTGTTGGGACTCTCAACCCATAACTTTGTTCTGGTGCTTGGCCTCAATTAACATGTTTGCCTCTGAAGAATGGCCTTACAATTGTGAACTCAATAAGGAATTAGAATATATGGATGGAAAATCCACTACCACTTACATAAAAGCAACAGCTCACAGTTTTACTTATTGAAATTTATGCCATTTATCAACAAATTATATGAACTTTACCAACTCTATGCCATTATGTTTACTTTTTTTGTTGCTAATGATGCAATTTATGTTGACACAAATTCCAACTCATATGTCAATTGAGATCTTCATTTGATGTTTTTAGCATTTAAAACATAGTTACCAACAAAGGAAAACATTTTTAAAAACCCTGCTGTTTTCACTTCTTGTCTACCCTATTTTTTCCATATTTCCTCCAGGTCAGCTAATCACCACGACCTACCCAGTGGCGCAAGCTTTAAACCTAGAAGACATTCTCAATTCTTCTTTTACTGTCACCTCTCAAATCCAGCCATTAGTTAGTTCTCTTGTCTTGCACCCGTAGTTACACTGGACCTACCTCTGCATCTCTGTTCTTATGGCCTTGGCTAACTCACTGAGACTATTTACTGTGGACTTTGAACTAGCTGCCTGCTTCCACTTTTGCTACTTTCCAATCGATTTTCCCCAGAACAGTTAACCTGATCACAGGAGTTTGCAGTGATTTACTTTTGAATGTGATGTAAAATTCAGACTCCTACGTGTTGTTTACATAACCCTAAGTGAGCAGACCTTTGCCTACTTTTGTTACCTCACCTTAATTTATCACTCTTGACCTTAATCAATACATTCTTAACACACTGGCCTCTTCCTGTTTGTTAAACTCATCAACTCTTTTCTATTACAGACCCTCCTCTGCTGCTGATTTTGTTCTAACTTATCTGTACCTAGATTTGGCTTCCCCATATCTGTTTTCTCATCATTCAGAGATAAGTTCAACTCTGGACTAAATGATACTGACTTGATATATCCTCATATATCTCTTTCTAATTTTAATTTTTTTATTTGATTGCATGTGTGTATATATATATATTCATATATTTATACATATAGTTCTCACATCATTGTCTACCTGGGGTTCTCCCACTACCTTATCACCCCATGAGACTTCTTAATACACTCCTCCCCCCATTTTTACTCTCCCCCTCTTTTGATCTATGCTTCAGTTCTGTTGGCAATTTTTTAATTTTCTTGTTCATTTGTATATCTGTTTTCCCTCTGGCTCTCATGAGTGAGGCCATCCTGTATCCTCACATATCTTAAATGAGATGCTCCTTCAAAGTCAGATGCATAACAGCACTCTTATTTCTTAGTCACTGTGGTACCACTGATTTACTTTGACCTGAGATGATTTTGTCTGCTTACTTATTTTTTGTATCAGACTCCTTCATTGAAAAGGCAAGCTCAATCGGAGCAGAGACTCTGTCTGCCTCGGCCATGCTGCTGCTTTCTCTCTGATACTCAGTTATGTTTTAAATCTATCTATTTAAATCTTCAGTAATCTATTTAAATCTTGAGTAAATGCATGTTGGTTTCTATGAGAATATTATGCATCATCAATGAAAGATACTATTCCCCATTGGACTGCCATGTACTTTGCTTAATGAATGGTACTCTTTACATCTTCAACTGTTTCATTTAAACATTTGAGGTTCCAGATTAAATTTTCTGAATAGGAATGAGGAGACAATATATTTTGAGAAAGTTGATGGTTCAGAGTTAGTTATATGTAGCGTATGATGAATTCCATGAGAAATATCAGCTGAAGAAAATGTAATTGGAAATCAGTTAAGGATAAATGTTGTCATAAAATTGTGAGAAAGAAATACACAGGAGATATGGAATCAGAAAAAAAATAGGAAAGCTTAGAAACAGATGCCATGGGGTTAAGTGAGAGTGAACCAAGAAAAGCATTTGTTATTGCAAGATTATGTTCATTTGTCAATTTTGAGCAGTGAAGAAAAAGTTCATGATTATTTTCCTTTACAGAGGGTTATAAAGAGCAGATAAAAGTGTGACTTCCTCCAGAATACCACTACTTTGGTGGGGGGGGGTATTTCTTTTTCCTGATTTCTTTGGAATGTTTATATAAAATATCACTCACCTATAGTCATAATCGGTGCAGTGCTGGGTACCTCCAAGATACCTCCAAGATAATAGGCCAAAACTATAGTTGGTCATTGGCATCCATTTATCAGCTAGCTTAATGTTAGGCACATGATAGGTGCTTTATCATGTCATCTTCCTCATGGAGAAGTATGCATATTGTGGAGGCCAAGGATGACTTGGTATTAGGATATTTGTATTCTATTCCTCCTTCTGCACCAATTAATATTATAAACCTTTTAAGCTTTCTATTTGTAACAAATTAGTACTGTTGGTAACTAGAGTCTCCATTTTATCCACTGAAACTGAAGCAGAGACTTGCATGTAAAATAGTACTTTAGCTGTAGAGCTACCTAATGTGCCAAGAAGCACTCTGAAAGTGAAGGTCTTCAAATTCTTCTAGTCTTAAGAATTCTATATGTAGCAGGATTTCAAGTGATACTTTTATTATTATCTGAAAATTGAAGCTAAGGTATTGCATAGTGAAGGATTAACCTCAGCTAAAGAAAGATCTGGCCTTCTTCCTTAAAGGTGACCTCCATTTTTTGGAGGTAACCTCTAAACCTTTAGAATATCCTTCCTGATAAAGTAGTTTTACTTACCAGTGTCATAGAACACGCTAATAGTCCATGCTAAGAATATGAGAGCCTTGGTCATTGGTATTAGCTTGACTTCTGGAAGTGTTGACTAGGAAGGTTAGCTATATATATATATGTGACCAAACTCTCCTGAGAAGTTTGAGTGCCAATGCGTGAGTGAATTTCCCTGATTGGCATTGCTGTATGCAGGTTGCCACACATCTTTACTGGGAGAAGAAAGCTCTATTTATACAGTGTTAAGCCCCACACTGGGCACCATTTGTTAAAAATCCCATGAGATAGAAGAATGAAAAGAATGAGCTAGAAGAGATTGATAGTGATCTGTGAGGCCAGCCCACAAACTGCGGATCCTAGGAAGCATGTCCAAGGTCTAAATTTAATGAAGTTATAAAACCCCTTATATACTTTGGCAAGTAATGTTCACAATGAGCTAATGAGAGCTAATGAGGAAGGAGCAACCTGATTCCCCAAACGTACATGACATATAGCAGGGGTATGGGTGATAATATGAGACTTCACCTGTGGGGGGAACTGCCATTACCTTTGGTCATATGTCTCCTGGGACATTCCAAAGAGGATGGGAAGCTGTGTCACAGGTGAGAGATGTGCTGTGGATTACCTCTAGTGTGCCAGAGGGGGTGAGAAAGATAAAGGTATTCCTTTTATCTAAGGTATATCTCTCTTCCTTCCTCGAAGGCCCACAATACAGCTCCGTGGGTGAGAACAACTTGAGCCTTATGCCCAGAACTTTCTTAGAATCCTGCCCTCCATGCCTTTTCCTATTGCTAATTTCAACTTTGATCCTTTGCTGCAGTAAGCAACAACCATGAGTATAAAAGCTTTCTTGAATTCGATGAGTCTTTCCAGTGAATTATTGAGCTGAAGGGGTCTTGGATAGGTCCTGTACAGAAAGCAGAAAGTCTCCAGCAAAAGGCACAAGTATTGCTTTTCTAACTCATCAAACATTTTGCGTGACCGACTGGGAAGTGTGATGGATAAGCCCAAGTGTGTATGGGAAAGAAGAGCTATTGCCTTTATGTGAAGTGTAGTGCTGCAGCGAAAGACTTCTCTACTCCCTGAAGCAAGCAAAAGGGTTTCCAAGAGAATCAATGATAAAGATTGAAGGTGCCGCCAGATCCGGAGATTGACAACCTCCCATAGCCAAATGCTTTTATAGGAATGCTTTACAGCTCACTTGGTTATATCTCGGCCATATTAGAATGGATGGGAATCCTCTTGACAGAGCCTAATGGTTGAGTGTCCATAAAGTCTGGGGATAAATGTGATTACAGCGATTGATGATCTCTACTTTGGACCTATACATCTCTGAAGAAAAGATCAGCCCTGAGTAACTCAAAATGTAGGACTTTAAAAGATGGTAGCATACTATACCCAACCCCTTCAGCTCGCCAAGAGTGATGTAGAGGATTCCAGAAATTCTAATGGGTTTAGGTGAAGGAAATTGGAGGTCAGATAAGGGGTCTGAGACCTGGGACAGTCTGGGGAGCTATCCAGGGAAGCAGATTCTCTATCTCTGTTGGTGTATTTCTGCAGACCTGACAAAAGATGTAGGTACCTTCTCTGAAAGCTCCCCAAAGAAGAAAGTAGCTGGGCTGATATTGAACATTATCCTAAAAACATTCTAAACATCCATATCTACGCAGAGTTTGCTGTGTCACTTTGGGCCAGCAACAGAGGATGGAAATGGATGTCACCAGAGCAAGCATGCATTATCCTGTTCTTTCAGATGCTACATGGCGTGACACTGTCTTCTATTCTTTATGCTGCTCTTTCTAGCACAGAGAGGCATGACATATAGGAGAAAATGCAAGTGTTCCATGAGCAAGATTGTCTTCTTCCCCACTCCGGGCTTTTCCAGCCCAGGCTTCTCCAGGTCTGCCTAACCTGTACTGGAGAATAAATGCTTTGGAGTGAATAGAAGATGGAAGTCTTAAAAATGCAGATGGGATCCATCATAGAGTCAATGAAATTTGTGACAAATAATTTTTATATTTATATCCTCCAAATTGGAAACTTCAAACAAATCTGGATTATTTGGCTATGTATCTGGCTATCTATCTCTCTGGCTATCTATCTCTCTAGCTATCTCTCTGGCTATCTATCTCTCTAGCTATCTCTCTAGCTATCTCTCTGGTTATCTATCTATCTATCTATCTATCTATCTATCTATCTATCTATCTATCTATCTATCTATCTATCTATCTATCTATCTATCTATCTATCTATCTATCTATCTATCTATCTATCTATCTATCTATCTATCTATCTATCTATCTATCTATCTATCTATCTATC